>JAQGCP010000979.1:0-13897 GCA_034699885.1 Acrobeloides thornei | reverse complement strand
AGATTTCGATTCTAAAACATATTTGGTGTGGTTTTCTTATGAAGCTTTCGAGTTCTGAAAATGCGTGACGGTCCCTAATTTTTTGCTACTATTTTTTACTCCTAGTCGTACACGTAACTCCGAGTCTTTTTTCGCGGCACGTTAATTGTCGTCCCTGTGTAGCTTCGGGAGGGGGGTTCGTTTCACTTGGGATTAAGATTTTGCGGGGAGATTAAAGGTCTATCGCGGCGCGAAGCGCCTTTAACCCCGCGAAACCTTAACCCCTAGCGAAGTGAACCCCCTCCGGCGGAGCAGGGCCGACAATTAAGCCGAGAAAAATGGCGAGGTTATGTAGACAGTGAGTAAAATTTTAAAAATCTTTTTTGTAAACACGTGGGAAGTGAATATGGCCGAAATGAACCGACTTTGGGGTGGGATCTGTTCCGTTCGCCCCCCCCCCTATTTAGTGGGGGCCAAAGTGCATAAGTTCCAAAACCCCTAATACATAAAAAGGTCAAATTCCTCCGATTCGCATTTAATAAAAAGCAATTCTTGAAACGATTCCTTGAATATAATAACATCAACGCCAAAACAATGTCTGGCTGCCTGCCGGCACTTAGTCTTTTGCTTTTCTACAAGGTTATATTTCATTTTCGAGTTTATTTTGTAATTTTGTTATGTACAAGGGGCGGAGAAGTCCTGACAAAGGATGTACGAAGTCCTGGCATGGTATGCAAAAAGTCCTGACATAAGTTGGCACGAAATACTGCCATAACATACAAAAAGTTCTGTCCATTTAGCAGAAGCCGGTTATAGAAATCTCAAAAGATAATATTTGACATAAACTATGTATGCTAAAACGGACAGAACTTTTTGCACGTTATGTCGTATTTCGTGCCAACCTATGTCAGGACTTTTTGCATCCCATGTCAAGACTTCGTACATCCTTTGCCAGAACTTCTTCACCGTCGAATATTTAATAATTTGTATGTACTCGAATATTTAATAATTTGAAGTTCTTAGGCTCCATTTATACTTCCGTCGTGACGCGACGGAAGTATAAATGGCGCCATAGGAATTTCCATTTGTAACGTTTCTTTTTTAGTTGCAAAATTATGACTTCTGAAAGCTTTAATCAAAAGAATGCCACGGCTAATATTTATGATCCGAAGAAAACCAGTTGGCTTTTCACAGAAGAAGAAATGAACAAGATACCAAGTTTACTTGACGGATTGACCAAAGCTCAAGAATTGAAATTAAGGCAGCAGGCTGCTGGGTTTATTCAAGACATGGGTGAACGTCTTAACAATAACGTCAAGGATCCTCGGGGTAAAATGTAAGTTTTTATTTTCTTTGTGAATTTAATGATATTGGTTTTTTCCCCAACATTTTCTGAGTTAAAAAATTACAAAAATTTGTTGTTTTTTGCTTGAAATTATCGAGAAACATTGTCGGATCTTCGAAAATTTGAGAAAATTAAAAAATTTTATATTTGTCGGGTGGAAAATTCCGCTGTTTTAGTTGTAATGATGTGGTAAAATTCCTCCTAATTCTATTAATTTTCACCACTTTTGCGATATGTATGAATATTTTTTAGATCCCAACTTTGTATGTGTGCCGCGATGTTGCACATGCATCGATTTTTCGTTGTTCATTCTTTTCGTATGTTTGATCCACGAGTAAGTTTTAAAACTGACATTGCATTATTCTCATAACATGTTTTTACATTTTTAATTACAAAAATAGTGAAGCAAAATTTTAATTATGCAAAAAACTTACATTGACAAGGAACCACCATCCCGAAGTGTGACATCGAATCGAAACTTAGTGAAATGAAAACCTAATGGTCTCCCTTATGTTTTTGCCCAAAATTTTTTTAAATCCGAATGGTCCCCCCTTTGATTTGTTACCAAAATTTTCTCTTTTTTTATAAAAAATCGTAATTTTATGATCATTTCAGCTTAAAAACGGCTATTTTTCGAATTTTGCGCTGTTTTTTGGCTAAAACGTTAAGAATTCAACAAAAAAAATTTTCAAAAAAATATGTTGATCTATTTTATGCTTATGTTTTAAGGATATTGCTGCTGCTTGTTTATTCTTGGCTGGAAAATGCGAGGAATGCCCGCGTAAATTGGAGCATATTGTCAAAGTGTGGTATTTCATGAAGAATGACGGGTCGACGAATTTGCCTCAAGAAGTAGGCTTTAATATCTTCAACAGATTTAATACAACACTTTTAATATTTTAGGAATATGAAGAATGTGCTGACTATATTCGTCTCCTTGAAGGAGTTGCTCTTCAGACTATCGGTTCGATTCCGGATTTTACCGGTCTCGTTTAGATTTTATTTTTTTTAAGGTTTCGATTTACAAGTCGAAGTGCCACATTCCATTGTCCTTAAAGCAATGAATAAAATTGCTCCTAGTAAATTTCTTTTTTAAATTTTTTTTCCAATTTAACACGATTATTTTGTAGATAATAACAAGTTAACCGAAACTGCCTATTGGTTTGCTACAGACATGTATGCGACCTTTTGCCATTTTATTTTCAAACTTGAATTTAGTTTGCACATGACCGATTGGTGTGTTCGATACCGAGTGAGAACTTTGGCTTGTGTCTGCATTCATCTTGCTCTAACATGGGCAGATTATGAAGTAGGATTTCCTAGATTCAAGCAGGTCAGTTATTGAGTAGTGGTGTTTGGATATGGTTATAAAAATGAAACTTTGTAAAAAATTCTGTGTACTTTGTACACATAGATGAAGAAGACTCTAGGACATTTTACAAGGAAAAAGTGGATAAACCCGGAGTAGTCTTATTGTGAAATGTCCGCTTTTTCGCTGTGGAATGCCGTTGTAAAATGTCCTATGGTGGCAAAAAACCGAAGGGTTTCACAACCGATTGACATCGAATAAAACCGAAAGGATTGTAACCAGGCCCGTAAGAAGTGGGTCCGGGGCAGCCATCTTCTCGTGTCAAAATTTTGGCTAATTCATAAGGTGGTACCCAAGGTTGCATAAATTTCCGGAAACTGCTCGTTAACCGATTCATTTATTCGGTTTTTTCAACTCAAATATGGAATGTCTTTTTAGCTTTTTTTAGTCATGTTTATATTGGGTTGTTCAAAAAGTTCGTAGACTTTTATCGTGAATTTTTGACCCGAAAATTTTTTTCTAATTTTGTCTAAAATGACCTATATATGAGTAATTTTATACGGGGAATCGAATTTGCGCATTTGAAAACGCTTCATTGACCCTGATTCAGGGTATGCGGTATTGAAGCGATAATCGAAAAATTTTTGACCCGAAATCATTCTCTTGGAAGTAGGGTCCAAAATTCATGATAAAAGTCTACGAACTTTTGAACAATCCAATAGGAAAATAAAAATCCCACTAATCTCAATAACTGAATAATAAAATGTTTATTATCATTATTTAAATTGTTATTATTTTTAAGATTCCTCCAAATCAAAAAGGCGACTCATGGTATGCTAATTTCGATCCGGAAATGACCGAATCTAAATTGCATGGTTGTTTTTGTTTCTCTTATGTAAAGAGTAATATTTACAATTTCTTGCAGAGCTTGCAGATGCTTTCACTGAGATTTACAAAACTTGCGGTGAAGCTTTAGCCATAAAACGATTTGCTAATAAGAATGGATCTCGTCAACCTATCCGATCTCAGCCTCAAGAAGCGTCGAATTCGTTGTCAAATACTGCTGCACATTTACCGCCGCCTCCACCTGCACCCATTTTAGAACAGAAACAAAAGAAAGTAGGATTGAGTGAATACAAAGAAAGGCATCGACAAAACGCTGATGTTCATGAACGTCCTATTGACCCGCAAACAAATGAAATGCAAAAGCGCAAGAGCTTTATTCCAGATTTCTCGAATGCTTCAAGTTTAGAAATGAACGAGATTACTTTGCCAGCTGGAATTCCAATTTCTACGAGTATGTTTTTATTATTACAGGCAATAGCACTCTTGACCCAGTGGACATTTGGTCCACGTAGTTGGTCTATGTTAAAAATTCGGATTTCGGTATTTGTGCAAAAATTGCCGGTTCAAACCGAATCGGCCGATTCGGTTTCCTATTACTCTGTACCGTAAAAAACATAGATGAAGAGTTTTTATGGCTATTTTACTTTTCTTGAGTGGGGTCAGACTTTTTGCACATCTGAACATATGTGCCAGCGGAGTCCGGGACTCCATGGGGTCCTGGGTCCCTTCTGGACTCTGCTTTCATCCCTTGTCACGTCACTAATCGAATACTATTTGAATTGCCTTTAAGCTTTAATCATCATCTGTATTCTTTTTAGATTCTTTCAAGTCAAATTCGATTGAGATTAAAGGGGAAAAGCCTGATGTGGAAGAAGCAAAACCTGAATTTAAACCATCTACCAGCCAACTACAGGAAGCCCATCGTGAAACTAAAAAGGTATAAAAATTTTGCTGCTGTTTTTTTAGTCATATCTATGTATCATTTTTAGCGTTCTGCTGAACATTTGTCTAATTCGCCTAAAAGAAAACCCCATGATCATGAAAGCTCTAGAGATTCTCGCCGTGAACGTGAAAAGGAGAAAAAAGAAAGGTTACAAGAGCATAGAGAAAAGCATAAAGACTTGTCTACTTCTTCAGGATCCACTCATCAAGGTAAGCTCTTTTAAGCGTTAATTTTATACCTAGAGAAGGTACCGAAGATCAATATTTTGGTATTTAAAAAGGTTTTATTGATAAACTCGATTAAGACTCGAATGAAACGAAGAGGGTGAAACTATACGAATGTAACGATATAATGGAAAAAACCGATAAAAATTTTTTCCTATGAAAAATTTTTATTTAAAATTTAATAAATTTTTCCCATAGGAAAAAATTTTTGGTTTTTCCATTATGTCGTTTCATTCGATCGTTTCAAACCTTTCGTTTCATTCGAGTCTATGTCCCAAAATATGGGAGGCACATTTGTGTTACATTTTCTGTTTGATAATTTTTTGTTATTTTTTAGACGTTCCTACATCATCATCAATGAAAGTTATAAAAGCTCATGTTAAGTATGAACGAATTGACCGTAATGAAAGATCGGATAAAAACGAGCGAACTTATAGACGGATGGATGAAAAGAAACCAGAAAAGGAGATTTCTCGCGAGATTAAAAAGGTGCATTTTTGGAAAGAGAAAAAAAGGGCAATTACGATTTTTGTTTATGAATTATAATAATATGCTTTTTTTAAAACAAGGCAGATTATTGTCGGCGTCAATAAACGAAGAAACTTTGCAAGATGGACCATCTGAATACTCTCGATCTAATCCGCTATTGTACGAGATCTAATTCAGATTGTTGTTAATCTACAACAACAAAAAATCATAGGCAAAAACACGATCACGTGTCCATAAAAACAACGGGAGGATTGACGCCGACTATATAATGCTGCGCTCTCATTTCCATAATTCTGCGTACAAGAAAAAAAAGTTTATTATTTGCGTTTATTTTCCTTATATTATACAAGAAAATTACTTTTTTTAGGAATATTCAACAGAAACTACTACTGTGAGAGAAAACCATCAGTCGAAACACCGCTCCCGTAATCAACAACATGTTCCGTCATTGAATCATCCACCTCCTCCAACATTGCCAAATATTCCACTACCGCCGATTCAATTTTCGATTCCTCCGCCTCCGCCATTTCCCATGGAGATTGACATGCTAAGTGGAGCAGCTGGTGATTTCAAAACAAAGAATTCTTCTTCGTCTACGTTTTATCCACCACCCGTACTTCAACAAACTTACAGTCGGTAAGAGTATCTTTTTGAACTTAAGGCTTGTTCACAATGTGGAAAAAGTGTAACAACTAGTGACAATTTTTGTCTCACTTTTTCATCAGTTTTTCTTGTAACTTTTTGTTCAAGATAAGAAAAAATATTAACTAAAACAAGTAATACAGGGTAGGCTCAAATAACTTGCCCACTTATATCGAACAGATTTCCATGAGTCTTTATCGTATTGATCAAAGTTATAGGGATAATTTAATGCGAGGAATCGATTGCGCGCATTTTCGAAACATAAAAAAATTTTCTGAACCTGATTCAGGAGATTTTGGTTTTAATAACTATCTATTGCGCGCATTTTTATAGCATGGAAAAATTATTCTGACTCAAATACAAGCAATTTTTGAAAAAGTGGATAATTTTTTGAAAAAGAAAACTGGGGAGTGACCATTATGATGGAGGAGAAATTTCGGCCGGAGCCACATGTGTTTCATAAATAGGGAAATATGAGAAAAATCTGAAGTCAGGACTTTTTCTGATTGTTTTTCTTCTGAAAGAATTTTTTATAGCTACTTTCCTGCACCACAATACCCAGAAGATGTTCCACCACCTCCGCCGTTAAACGACGATTTGGAAGAAGGTGAATTGCTTTAACTTTATCTTTCCAGAAAATTCAATTTATCAAATCTAGGCTTTTATTGGGATGCCAAGAACATTTATTCAAAATCAGAAACCTGACTTCAAAAATCAGATTTTAGGAGTAAAAATAAGCAAAATGCTAATTCTCAATTATATTTCTTATAAATTTGACAAAATTTCGCATCTCAAAAATCTGATTTGACACCGAAAAGTCAGATTTTGCCAGATTTGACATCTCAAAATCAGCAGACTTGGCACCCTGCTTTTATTATTTCTTTTTAATTGTGCCACATTCTTAGGAAACTTGTATTGAATTTTATCTAATAGTGGGAACCAGAGGTTTTTTAAACATGATGGTTGATTAATCCACCTTGGGCGGCTGCACCCTAAAAGGGATAAAATCTCCAAAGCGAAAAAAATTTTTCTCGAAAAATGTTCGTCTCGACAAAATAATTTTCAAAAAAATGAGTTGAAAAAATTTTTTCGACCCTTTTTTGGAAATTATTTTTCGAGGAAAATTTTTTTTTTGCTTTGAAGATTTTATCCCCTGGAGATTTTATTCCTTGGAAATTTTGTCCCTGGAGATTTTAGGATACAGCCCCCTTGAGCCCATTTCTCGGTGATTATTTTACCTTGGGCCCATCCAGAAACAAGCCCAATTGTGAATTTTTTGTACGGCACGATTATTATTTATCATATATATTTGTTATTGTTGTTTCGTTAAATTGTCTAGTTTTTACTTCAACCTATAAATTATATTAAACGTATTACATATTATGATTAAAACATGTGATCTCTCTTATTATAAAGCGAAACCATTAAAAACATATTAGGTCAATCGAATAGATCTAGTTTTCGTGATTCTGGGAGCATTTTTGATATGCATAAAAGAATCTGAAGAATTTATATGATATTATGAGACTATTTGGGTTTGCCGTGGACGCCGGATTATTATGGTCATTTCACGGAACTAGTTTGTCAGCAACAGGAAATTTACGATTCATTTCATGCTAAATTTTTTTCCTCTTGTGCTTAGGTGGAAGCCTATCGGACATTCGAGGCTATTAACCCCTTTATGGATATTAAAAGGGTGTAACCTTTACAGCCAAATTTCTGGGAAAATTTGTGTAGAAAAGACCCTTTTAGGGTAATTTTATGCGAAAAATCGATTGCGCGCACTTCCGGAGCTTGAAAATGATTCGTTGACCTTCATCCGTGAAAAATTTTGTTAAAAAAATTACCTTCTCGATGATCATATTTTCACGCATGAAGGTCAGGGAAGCATTTTCAAACTTCGTGAGTGCTTGCAATCGATTTCTTGCATCAAAATTATCCTATTAAAGGTGCTGTGCACGCATGAACAAGTTGGGGGCGGATTTTTTGTTTCAATAAAAACTATTTTACAAATCAGGCCAAGAAATACCATATAACAAAAATTTCAAGTCTATTATATGATATTTCTTTGTCTGATTTGCAATATAGTTTATATTATTGAAACGAACAATCCGCCCTAACTTGTTGCGTGCACAGAAGGGTCTATTCTGCAAAAAAATTTTCGGAAACCTGGCTATAAAGATTACTCTTTAATGTTTTAAATGAACATCAATTGTTCCATTTGCAAGACTAAAAAAAGACTTTAATCGGCTGATTTTTATGAGACAGGTAATTCGCTCGATAATAAGTAGAAAATTTATGTACACAAACCGAAAACCTGTGTCCATTGTTATATTGGACTTTGATTTTAATGAAATAATTAACGTGTTTTCTCTACAGTCTTTAAGACTATGGGGCAAAATTTGGTTACGGCAAGAAGAATTTGGAACAGGTTCCGTGTGTGATGTCTCTTGCCGGTCACAGGCCGAGAACGGTGGTGTGGTCGACGGTTTCTATCCTCCACGGCGGACGTGTGAGAGACTCAAAAATAAATGGAGCAATTTCTGTTCGTCTTCATACGCGACGAAAATCTTCATTGCTTGTCGTTTTTTATACAATTAGATTTTCTTTATAAGAAAAGCTCATCAACTCAAAATTGATTGACCTTGTTTTTTAATCGGATGTATTCGGGCAATAGGCTTTTTGAAAAACTTATTGTTCTTTTGTCCTTGACTATTTTTGTTGACAAATTCACCAGTCTTGGTGATGTTCAATGTTATAAAAAGCGACAATTTCGGGCATGACTCAAAATGAAAACGTCATTTCGAAATTTTTTGGTTTGGGGTGGAAGTTTCCCTGATTCAGGAAGAAATGATGGGTGTATTGAAGCGAAAATTAAATCGGATTTTCGTCTTGGTATTGACAAGAACGGGGTGGAATGATCGTTCAAACAACATGATGACAATTGTGTTTGTTCCGTTCATCGTCCCATTATTGTGTATGCCGGTTCCTCCCCCATAATTACGACGTTGCTAATTAATCTAAGGTGTACATGAATTTTTGTTGAAATATTTCCTCTATCCCATATAGAAAAAATTTTAAAATAAAAATTTGTTCAACTTTCTAAACGAGAATTATAGCAATTTTTAACTTTATGGTATAGGCCATTTACATTTACCCTTTTCCCTAATGTAAAATCCATTGTTCTGAAGTTTCAAGAAGAAGAAAAAAAGAGAATCTTTGACGTCATTCGTGTTCACCATTTTATACCATCTTCTTAAACAGGAAAACTTCCAGTTTTGTACGAAATTCTCGGCAATTTTCTCCGTTTTCCTGTTTACAGAATTCCTCTTCCTTTTCATCTCACACAGGCATTTGCGCAGAGTCGAGTTCTTTTCATAAATTTTTATACTAATCTGAAGATGTTTTTCCTATATTTGCCTCCGAAAATAGATTGATTTGATTTGTCTTTTGATTCTTGTAAAATGCAATCAAAACACTTATAAGAATGCCGAATGGTTGTTTATATTTTTCGGTACATTATTTTAGGATCAAAATAAGTCACCCTTGAATTTCCTGTTTTTTTTGTGCCCCATAGATTATCATTTCGAATACAATATTTGTATTATCACGTGTATAGCGTCTGAAACTATAACAATAGATCGGCCAAGGTAGTAACGAGGAGGGAGATGCCCCTCCCCCTTTCAGATGAAAACAAACGAAAAATTGTAAAGATGCCCTTGTAAATTTCGAACACCGCAAGTTTCATTTTCGCTTCAATACGCCCATCATTTTCCCTGAATCAGGGCCAGGGAAGCATTTTCACAGTGCAATAAAAACTCCCAGACAGACGGTTTTCCGTCGAAAATTCGAATTTATTCATTTTCGCTTCAATACACCGATTCCTTCCCTGAATCAGGGTCACAGAAGCGTTTTCAAGGTTCGGGAATACGCGCAATCGATTCCCCGCATAAAATTATCCCTAGAGGGTCACTTGTTAAAAAAATTTTCTACTCTGCTCTGTTTTGGGCCTCCTTTAAATCGTTTTAATAAACACGGTTTTACTGAAATTCAGGCAACTTTTATTGCAATTTATATTCGTTGAGAAAAGTCCACTCGCGATTTTTTATTTCGTTGAGGGTCCGCGCTATCTAACACTGTCTGTCGGAAATCAACGCTAGCTGTCGAAAGTCTCTGACGTCGAAAATATTTTCGACGACTGCAACGCATTTCCGACAGCTAGCGTTGAATTTCGTTGCCTGATTTTCAATAAAATTGTGATTATTGAAACGATTGACAAAGTTTCTGCTGTCAATCGTTTCAATAATCACATTTTATTGAAAATCAGGCAACGAAATCCAACGCTAGCTGTCGGAAATACATTGCAGTCGTCGGAAATTTCTGACAATTAGCTGAGATAGCGCTAGTTAGGCTGCTCAGCATCGTAAACAGCGGTTTACGACGTTAGCTGTCGTGTTACATTGAAACGAAAACCCCTCTGATTCAGGGTTTGCGTTTCAATAACCCAAAACAATTCTCAAATTGGATCAATTTGGTGTCGTCTTGCTCGTCAACAAGCTGTAATGCATTACGACTCAGCTAACGTCGTACACCGCTGTTTACATCAACTGACGAGCAGCCTTAGCATTGTCAGCTAGCGTTGGATAGCGCGGACCGTGAGAAAAGTCCGTTTTGAAATGTCCTAGAGCCTTTTTAGAATTTTCTTAAATATGGAGAAGAAATCTTCATCGAAGTCTAATATACAGACATGGCATATTGCAACTGTTATCGTTCTTATTTTAGCGATCTTTTCTTTTATAACATGTGTGGCTATTCTAGTGTATTTAGCTGATTTGATAGAAATGAAAATTCGCGGGGTTGGTTTTTTTGCAGAGGACAAGGAATTTTACAACACAACAATTTTTTATTCTATTTTGTTGTTGTTAATTTTTTTGTCTCTGATATTCAACACATAAAAACCAGGGTCATACATGCACAAAGGGGTGCTGCAGCCCCTCAATTTGTCGTATCGAGCGATCAATTCGTTTTCGACCGGCATTCGTATTTGACCCCATGATCAATTCGTGTTCAACCAACTTGCATCCCCCCTGTTTGTGCATGTAGGACCAGAGTTCCCAGATTTTGAAATTTGCATAATTAATCGAATTCAAGTTGGATCAAATAACGAAATTTCAACAAGTTTCTTCGCAAACCCCCTGCTGACAAATGTCAGCATTCAAAAAATTCGTTATTTTGACGGTCCAACTTGAACTCGAGTAATTATGCAAATTTCAAAATCTAGGAACCTTGATAAAAAACTATCACATATTGGGTCGATCCATAAGGCTGCGTTCAAGCATATCAAAAAAGTTGTCATAAATAGTGATAGAAATCCAGGTCAATATGGGTTCATGATTGGGTTAGACATAATAGAAATTTTGCATTTTCAACATAAAATTTTATGAAAATAAAATACAACATTTTCATTATGTCTAACTCAATCATGAGCTCATATTGACCCGGATTTCTATCACTTGTCAAAAAATGTAACTTTGCCTGATTTTCAATAAAATCGTGTGTATTGAAACGATTGGTGATCAAGCATAAAATTTTATTGGCCGAGAAGCATAAAATTTATTGCCTGATTTTATGCTTCATGGCCAATCGTTTCAATAAACACGATTTTATTGAAAATCAGGCAGAGTTAGACTTTTCTGACATTCTTCAACGCAGCCTGAACATCCCGTATTTACATAATATTTTTTAGCAAACTAATCTAGCTCCAGAAGGGAATTTATTGGCGAAGTGGTTAAATCCCAAGTATAACATAGAATCTAGAATATACACATATTCGATCAAAAACCCAGATGACATTCTTAATGGCAGCATACCAGAGGTTTCTATGAGAGGACCTTATGTATTTGACCAAATTCAGCATAGGGAGGTATATGCATTTTTCAAATGGTATAAGCTTAGAGACCACAACATAGGGTCTTCCATATATTCGTTGCCAACTTTTTGGGGGATTTTTAGACCTCTTCCCCGTGTGTTATCAAATGTTATCAGTTGGTACCCCTATCCCTTCTCTCATATGTGCACAAATGGGGAGGGATGAATCCTGCTGTCGAAATTTTTTTGGCTACCACGGAGCTTTTTATTGAATAAAAAAACATGTACATTGAAACGAAAAGAAACTTGGATCCTTATATAGTTTTTTATGCACCCCTGCGTGGTCATATGGCGGGAAAATAAGGATTAGTACTAACTACTACTACATACTACAGAAATCTACTACAGACTACTACTACTATAGTCTGTAGTAGTAGTACTACAGACTACTACTACTGAATACTGTAGTAGTAGTCTCTAGTACTACTACAGTAGTGCTACAGTACTAACTAATTCTGATTTTTTCGCCATATGACCACGCAGGGATGCCTCAACCGGCCTCCTCTCCCTTGAAAATAAGCCGAAAATTTTTAGTTATTGGAACATGTCAATGGCACTGTTAAATATAAAACCTACCGTACTCACTTTTTCAACGAGAACAAATCTTGCTCAGAGTGCTTTTTATACAATCGAATATGGGTCCCAAATATTATTTTCCAAGTTAGAACCTGTTTTTCTTTTAGCATACATTTTTTGTGTAGAAATTTGTGGAAATTTCATCTAAACCTGCCACACGAGCGGCCTCATCTGCCTTACTAATACAAAAGCCATTCTTAGAAGTTGAGGTGGCAGAGTTCCTCTTTGATGGTTATGTTGATGGCTTCTTAGATCAAGTCGGTTTCGCGTTGCATAGAGTTGATATAAAAAAGTGCATAAATTTTAGGTCTGTTCGATTCCTTTTGTTAATTTGATTTGTGAGACGATTTTGGATCTTCCTGAAAGGATAGGCCTTTTCTATGGAGTAAGCGCTGTGATAACAGTAATCACGATTTTTGTGATAACGTTATAGTCCGTTTCACGAGGACATCAGAAAAATTTCCCGGCAAAGTGGTCAAGTGGTTAGGGCGTCGGTCCATGGATCTGAAGGTCGCGGGTTCGATTCCGCCAGGGGCAAAACTTTTCCTTTAGTCGAAACTTGCTGAAAATTTTTGCCCTACCGTTTTTTGATGCGGGGAATCTATTTTTGATGGAATTTGGACCTGTTTTTCGATGAGAAGCCGAGATCTAGAACCCGGGAGTGCTAAAAAACGCATTTTTTAAATATAAACTCGAAGAAAGGTGTCACCCCATAGATCTGAAGATCAAACTCGCGACCTTCAGATCTATGGACCTACGCCCTAACCACTTGACCACTTTGCCGGGAAATTTTTCTGATGTGCTCGTGAAACGGACTATATCACGTGATCATGTGATAAGTGATAACGTTATCACCCCATGTTTCCGAACATAACTTTACGTGTGCGATTTTAGACGAATGGTACGTCTGTGGGGACATTCGTTGCAGACAGTGGCGAGACGAATGGCGGTGCCAACATTGGAGATATTCATACATTCAACGGCTGGTCCATCCTACCCGACTATTGGTGGAATACAGAAGAGGCGCGTCAAATTAACGGCACGGACGGCTCGTTGCTTCCACCCTACTTGACAAAAGACACCAAGCTCCAGGTGTATGTCACGGACATTTGCCGATCGGTTGAGCTAACTTTTGAAAAAGAAGTGACCTACAAAGGCGTTACTGCATATCGGTTTGTCATTGGGCCAGATGCTTTCAATATGTCTTTGCCAAAAAATCGAGGCTTTTGTAATGCGAACGGGAAGAAGATTTTCGAGCAGAATGAAGATAATGAGTGCCTTCCACCCGGTCTTTTGGATATTAGTCGATGTCAAATAGGTAACTTTTAACTTTCTTATTTCCCAATTCAGCTTTTTTCAGGCGAGCCACCTATTGCCATTTCATGGCCGAACTTTTTACATGCTCCTGACTATGTTCAAGATTCCATTAAAGGTAAAAAAGTTTTTTTAGATGGATACAGTAGTTTTCTGAGATGAAAAAAGTCAAATTAAAGGACCAGTCCAATCGGAAAAAACTGTAAAAATGATATATTCGAAAAATTCATGAAAAATGGAGTATTTTTTGTTTTTACGGCATGTTCTGAATCGTTGTAGTTTTCGAGATAATTGCGTTTGAA
>JAQGCP010000978.1:0-13904 GCA_034699885.1 Acrobeloides thornei | reverse complement strand
GCCTCACGCCATCCCGAAACTGGGAAAATCAAAAAGGCGAAAGCGGATGGCCTCAAGCATGAAGAAGTTGATGGCCCCTTTGAACAATTTTTTGAGCTCAGCGCCTCCTATTACCAAATTTTGAGTATTTGCCTATACGAGGTAAGATTATAGCTTCATATTCAATTCTTAAGTTGCCTGTTTTCAGAAATACGACTTCCCCAAATTGTGGAAAATGATGCGAAACGCCTCACCAAAATCCCAGAAAAGTCCCAAAATAGAGTACCAATTCAGATGCTTGTGTAACACCGACCGGTGCAACACCCCCACCAACCTCGAACCGTATTTAGTGAAACTAAGAAATGAAACAGCAGGCAACCTTCTACAGCAAGAGTAGAACTTAGGGAACTGTTTTTAATCCAAAAATTCTGTACTCTGCTCAAATTGTTAAATTTTATAAAGAATAGCTGCGTGTAGCGTTAAACGTGTATTTGATCTCATAATTGTTTTTCTCAAATTTCTAGTTTGTTGTATAAAGTTTTTCATACACCACAAATGTTGAACGAACAACAAATCAAATGATCGAAGTAAAGCTGTCAGAAAAGTGACAAACTTGGCACTTTTTATGACAAAAAATTTTTCACTTTTCATTTCACTAATTTTTTGCTCTTTGATAAATTCGACAGAAAGCCAGACAACGAAATTTCTTCGTTGTCTGGTTTTCTGTCGAACTTATCAAAGAGCAAAAACTTGTTAGTAAAAAGAAAAGTAAAAAAATTTTTCATTGTGACAAATGTCATAAAAAGTGACAAGCATACGTGGGCAATCATTACCCAGAAATTTTCTTTTAGATTTGTCAAAACCTGCTTAATTAAATTATTATTATTATATCCGGAGTATAGGTCGAAAAGTCCGGAAACATCCTGCACTCACGTTAATCCTATTATAGTTATATGTTTGGAGCTACTTAAAAGTTGTATTCCATGAAAAATCGCAAAAGTGCGATTTAATTGCGCCACCCCCTGTAATGAGTACTCGGCAAAAATCGACATTTTAGACCCCTAGTTGATGTGAAAATAGGCGATTGGCTACATAATCAGATAGCTCGCGCGATGAGCTATCCAACCACTACACCACAAGGACAATTAATAGAGTGACTTTAAAATTAATCGTATAGAAAATGATAAAAATTTGAAATTTTCAAAGCTAATTTGTGTGAAAATGAAGCCTCGTCCGGAAAAAAATCGATTACTTTTATACAAGTGGGTATGCTCTACAAAACTAGCCCAGATTGAACAAATTTGGGTACTACTAAAACGGGCCTGGGTGTGGCAGGGGCTAAAACGGGTGCGGGCCTGGGTGCGACACATTTTTAAGGCTACAAATTTTTTGCAAAAGAGAAACCCACCCTAACTTTTTATGCTCTTTCCAATGGTGACTTCCATTTTTATGCAAATCCTTTTTTCTGTGAAACTTTTCTTAGAAAACGTTGACAAATGGGGGTTAAAACGGGTGCCAGGTGCGGCATAAATCGGCTATTTCTGAAGGGCTAGATGCTTCGGACAAAGAGAAACCTACCCTATTTTGTTTATCTCTTTCCACTGGTGAAATAGTCGATTTATGCCGCACCCGCACCTAGCACCCGTTTTAGCCCCCATTTGTCACCAATTTTTTAAGAAAAGTTTCATAGAAAAAAGGATTTGCATAAAAACGGAAGTCACCATTGGAAAGAGCATAAAAAATTAGGGTAGGTTTCTCTTTTGCAAAAAATTCATAGCCTTAAAAATGTGCCGCACCCGTTTTAGCCCCTGCCCAGACCCGTTTTAGTCCTGAACAAATTTGGATATGACAGTTGGATAACACTTCTTGTTAGATTATCACCCTGTATGTCTTCGAGATTTGTGTGTACACTACTTGTTTAGAAACTGCTCGTCTAATGAAACAATACAGAATAAAATTTTGTTTTTTGTCTTCATCTTTATGACACATTGAATGTAAACACGGAATCAACATATGGGACATTTCTGAATCGATTGATCGTTCGAACAAAGTATTTTCGATGCGATGGTATAAAATATCTAAAAAGAAAATTTACATAAATTTCAAGGATTGATTTCTTCACCCTAGAATGAATAAATCGATTGGTCCATGAAAACTCAATAATGTTATGCATATTTGCAAAACAATCGATGTGTGCGGAGCTTTGACCAACATTAAGATGAGACCTATCAAGATAGGGACGTCTAGAAAGATCCACATCACGTATAATTGTAACAGAACTGTTTTATACAATTTCAGTTGAAGTTTATATGTGTTTTTGTGCGCTTTCTTACGAGATTCACTCAAGAAAAAAATGGGGACAATTGATGATACAATGGTTAAGATGAATACTAGAAGTGCTAAGCAAACTATTAAAAATATTATGAAATATGTTATGGATGAGGTATCGTCAATCTTCCAAAAACCTAAAATTGACGTTCAAAATCTCCCCTTATGGTTTTTGTTTCTATCCCTAGAGGGGTAAAAGCATGCGGGATGAATTTTGGAAATGCGCGCAATCAATTTCCCGCATAAAATTGGCCTTAATAGAGTTATTTTTGAAAAAATTTCGGGTCGAAAAAGCATGAAAAAATCGCCCAAATTCCGGTTTTTTTATACACCCTGTAATAAAGACTTACAAAGAAGTTTTCTATTTGGAAGTTGTTCAAATATTTTAGGATTATTGTTTTCATCCAATGAATATCGTCTTCTTGGCTCCAAAATAGAGAAAACAGCAGTAATATCAACTATTAGAAAAATGACGACAAATTTGACCAACCATTGCCATCGATTCATAGTATTTGAAGCTCGCAAAAAACCCAACAGATGAATAAATCGATAGACAAATGATAAAATAATTCCAAGGACAAGATTCAAAGCGCTGAAAGCAAACACCTCAAACAGGGTATAGCATAAGTCTTTGCTGATAAATTCTTCGAAAAAGCTATTAATCAGAATGCAGGGATAAGGTGATAAAACGGATGGCGACGTGATGATAAAGATGAAAGCAGTAAAAGTATTCCAAAATATCTCATAAATTAAATACAACCGGTAAGTTTTCATATTTTGCAATTTTGTTAAAATAACATAGACCATGATTGGGGTAGCGATGAGTTGGAAGGACAGGCAGAAATTTTCGATTATTTTCGAAATCAATAAGATGTTGGTGTGATAGACTATATCCAAGGCAGTTGAAACAAGTGATGATGTAGTAGTATTAAGTACTATCATTTTTGATATTTTAAAGTAAAATCAAAGTAGAATTTCTCTAATAATACAAATAACTCAATTTGTTGACTACATTTATTTAATGAAAGCGATATATTTAGAAAAATATTTTTATGCATCAGCAATGAAGCAAATATTTTTATGCATCAGCAACGAAGCAATTGATTTTTCTCCTAGAAAACCAATAGACATACATTTTTCCGCGAAAATTTGAGTTTTATTTTCATTACCCCTCCAAATTGGGGGGGGGAGTTGCGTGCCGCGCGCAAACCAAATCGAGGTCCGTGCTCAAGACCACTCTCAGACCTGCGCGGGACCGTTGTCAAAAATTTTGTGCTCGAATCGCTCAGATATTCGATCGAACATTCTAAGCTGATGTTTTATATAAGCAGTTAAAATTACCTTGGTGGACCAAGGCAATTTTTTGAAAAATTTACAAAATTCTGATAAAAAAAATAACTTTGGGGTACCAAGGTGATTTTTTTTAATTTTGGAAAATTGCGAAAAAAATCACCTTGGGCGACCAAGGTGATTGGTTTCTCGCGGGCCCAACGTTGCTTAACTTGCCAGATCGGATCGTTCTTTACTGGGATTGGGGTAACTTTTTTGGAATCATGGGCTGAAGTGTACTGTATCTATTTTCTGCATCCCATTCTTATTGACCTTAAAATGAACCCATTAGTGTTCGTTTTCTAAAAATAAGTTTTGTAGTGTTGTTTTCGAATTGTGTCAAGTTTTTCATGTTGTTGTTATTACTTAAAAACAAGGTTGGAAAACAACACTACAAAGCTTATTTTTAGAAAAAAAACACACAATTAGCGAAAATCTTCCTGAATTTTTCGAAAAACATGATAGATTTTATTCATGCTTTTATTCGACTAAAAAAAGCGTAAATAGCTTTCAATTTGTGAGCGATTTATGGTTTAAGCCAAATAAAATTGGAAAATTTTTTAAGAAGAAAGGAATCACGATTCTCCAAAATTTTCAACAACATATGCTTTTGAGCCACTTGTTCAAGTTTGAACATTTTAAGGCCGATTGTAATCGATACGATGATGGACTTTAAACCATAGTTTTTTGAACCATAATTTTGTGCTCTATATAGCGTAAAAAATTATTGATAAAAAGTCGATTTTGTCAAAGGCAAAAAATTATTTTGATCGAAGAATCGAACACTCGACCTTTTAAAGCCAAAGTAAGGCGTATTCTTTTAGTATTAAATGACAAATGTCTGTCTGTCTTTCTGTCAATTTGTTTGTCTGTATCACCGAATTTTGTAACCTTAAGTCCAATCCCGTTACGACTTAGATTTTGGGAAAGAGCTCGACGAGAGAAGAAAAACGACACCAAAATCATGGGGGTACCCCTATGGAAAAATTAAAAAATCAATTTTTTCATTTTCGCTTTTTATGCTTTAATATGTGGTCAGAAAAAAAAGAAAAAAAGTTTGCAGCATTTGGACGAGGCTGGAACACACGTGTACAGACACCCCCCCCCCCCGAAATTTGTGACTTTATGCGGGCGAACACGACCAGCCCGCGGGCGAAACTCATTTTGGTCTGCGGGCTGCGAGCGAATTTCGAGGGGATGTACACGTGTGGGCTGGGAGTCGAACCAGCCTCATCAGCTTGAGCG
Organism: Acrobeloides thornei; assembly: GCA_034699885.1. NCBI lineage: Eukaryota > Metazoa > Nematoda > Chromadorea > Rhabditida > Cephalobidae > Acrobeloides > Acrobeloides thornei. Next base: position 9,023 of record JAQGCP010000978.1, on the reverse strand, counting down.
CCATGCACTTGAATGGGGTCCGGACTTTTTTTTAAATTTTGTGCGCCGTGTAGCTCTATGTAAGATCAAGGTCTTTTTCGAAAAGGATGTTTAAGATTTTTGTCGCAGGAAGTTCTAGTCATTATGCAGATTGAAAGCATATCCTCTTGATGAATAAGATGAAAAGGATCTCATAGAGTTAAAGCCTAGTACTTAAAGAAGAACGCCAAATTATGTAGTATCAGAGTTCAAGGGCGGAAAATTATGTAGTATCAAAAAGGTACTATGAAAATCCTCGTGAATAATATCCGTGCGGATTTTCAATATGCGTGGATTCCTTCCTATTGCCAGAAAAACGACGTGTTAATCAAACTACCGGGTTTCCTCTAATGCAATCCCCGGGGGTTGTACTTTTCGATCCATCTCTAGAGGGGGATTGTATTAGAAAGGGAGGGGGGTTCTATTAGAGCTTAAAAAGTTCGAAAAAAAATATTAAAAAAATTTGAAAAAAATATAAAAATTCGGAAAAAATTGAAAAAAATTCGAAAAATCGTAAAAGTGCGATTTTTTTTTTCGTCACCCTATAATCTTTTTATTTACTTTAAAAAGTTTCAGCGCATGATACGTGAAATTTTTTAGAAAACTCTATTATCTTCATTTCCTTGTTCAAATTATTTTCAAGAAATCCACATGAGCCGGATCTTCTTATGAATAATAGGAAATGGATGAACTTGATAAGTGATCATTTTGAATGAGTGATCATTGGAAATATCACTCGTGATGTAAGCCATTTAAAACACGGGGTCTGATAGAATCGAACTTTTTTTGACCCTGATGTCACAAAATGAGATCTCAACGTAGATTGAGAGGAAAAATGATGCTGATCACGAATATATTGTTGGGGTTGAATCGGCCTGGAAGAGACTCAAAAATGGCTCCGACGTTGACCAAAATGGCGATTTTTGGCGTTTATGGAACATTTTAAAGAATACCTCATATCTCCAAAACTATCAATCCTTTTCACTCGGTAAAAAAAGCATGTGAAAGAGGATAAAAAATGGCATATTTTTATATACTAACCTTTCCATAGTGGTCTTGGTACTTGTTTTTTATGGCCCTTTTAAACGTCAAAATAGCCCCAATTGCTCGGTCTACAGCCGCATTGCCGAGCTTCGACTTGTGCCCCCATTACTCGGCCTCGCCCAGTTTTAAACACATAAAATTTGCAAAAATCGAATTTCCTGAGGAACTATAGGATCAATTATGCATGCCTACACATTTCAAGACCCCACCACACGGGTACTATTTCTCGACTCTTCCTTCAACTTCTAACATGCGAAACCTAGGGGCCCCAGTTGGCCATCTTGCCTATGTGCGATAGAGATTTGGCTGTAGTAACTTTTTAGTTCATTAGAAGAGTTTAAGGATGAAGCGAATTTAATATTAGATGAATGCATCAGCAATGAAGCAATGATTTTCTTCCTAGACTAATAGACATAAATTTTGGAAATGGTACAAGATTGTAGGTGCAAGATTCGATCCCCAGTAGGGGCGAAAATTTTAAAAATTTGCGAAAACTTTTGAATTTCGGAAAAAATTTTTGTCAAAAAATTTTTTCCGCAATTCAAAGGTTTTGCCACTAGCGGGATCGAACCTGATGGGGCCCAACATTGCTTAACCTGCCAGATCGAATCGTTCTTTACTGGGGCTGGATAACTTTTTGGAATCATGGGTTAAAATGTACCGTATCTATTTTCTGCATCCCATTCTCAGGTTAAAATGTACCCTATCTATTTTCAACATTGACCTTCAAAATGAACCCATTAGTGTTCGTTTTTCTAAAAATAAGCTTTGTAGTGTTGTTTTCACACTTTGTCAAGCTTTTAATGTTGTTGCTGTTATTAATTCTAGTTAGCGAAGAGGTTCCTGAATTTTTAGAAAAGCTTGATGGATTTTATTAATGATTTTATTTGACTAAAAAAGTGTAAACAGCTTTCAAATTTTGAGCGATTTATGGTTTAAGTCAAATAAAATTGGAAAATTTTTTAGGAAGACAGGAATCACGATTCTCCAAAATTTTCAACAAATTATGCTTTTGAGCCACTTGTTCAAGTTTGAACATTTTAAGGCCGATTGTAACCGATACGTTTTTTGAACCATAATTTTGTGTTCTATACAATAGCGGAGATTTCTTCCATGATGCCTTTGACAAGCTGCCAGAAATTTGGCAAAAAATAATTGATAATGGTGTCGCTTATATAAAGCAATAGTTGATTTAACTACAATTTTTGTTGTTGAAAATAACATTTTAAATCAAAACATGAAAGCCGAAAATAAGAAAAAGTTTAACCCCAACATTTTTCGACAAAAAATTTCGTTCAAAAAATTAAAATTGAGTTTTCTCACGGGCGAAACTCATTTTGGCCTGCGGGTTGCGAGCAAATTTCGAGGGGGTGTACACGTGTGGGCTGGGAGTCGAACCAGCCTCATCAGTTTGAGCGCCATGCACTTGAATGGAGTCCGTACTTTTTTTTTAAAATTTCGTGCGCCGTGTAGCTCTATGTAAGATCAAAGTCTTTTTCGAAAAGGATGTTTACGATTTTTATCGCAGGAAGTTCTAGGCATTATAAAGATTAAAAGCATATCCTCTTGATGGATAAGATGAAAGGGAGCTCATAGAGTTATAGCCTAGAGCTAAAAGAAGAACGCCAAATTATGTAGTATCAGAGTTCGAAAACCAAAAATTATGTAATATCAAAAAGATAATCACTATAAATTAGAAATTGGACACGTACACACTAAGAGTGTATGCTAAATACAATCCAATTGGTCTTTATGAGAATAAGTCATGTTTTCGTGTCAATATACAGCCTTTTTAAAAAAATGGGGCCTCAAAAATGCAACCAAAATGTTGATATTTGGCTATATTAGCTTTGGCCTTAGCCTTGGCGTTGGAATTTTGGGTCATGTTAAGTGGGCCTCTCAAGTAACCTAGTTCCAAAATTTTGGGTTAAAACTTTTATTTTCACTGTTTTTGAGCCTTATTAATAGTATGAAGTATTATCATTAATTGCCCTGAACAAAAAATTATCAATTGTTTGCAAAATAAAAAACTGCATTTTTTAGAAAATTATTAAAGTAATGAGTACTCGGCAAAGATTGACATTTTAGACCCCTAGCAGATGTGAAAATAGGTGGTCGACTACATAATCGAATAGCTCGCGCAACGAGCTATCCAACCACTACACCACAAGCACAATTAATAGGGAGACTTTAAAATTAATCGTATAGAAAATGATAAAAATTTTAAATTTTCAAAGCTAATTTGTGTGAAAACGAAGCCTCGTCCGGAAAAAACTTTTGAAATACAAGTGGGTATGCTCTACAAAACTAGCCCAGGTTGGACAAATTTGGGTATGATAGTTGGGTAACACTCCTTGTTAGATTATCACCCTGTTCGAGATTTGTGTGTAATCTACTTGTTTAGGAACTGCTCGTCTAATGAAACAATACAGAATAAAATTTTGTTTTTTTCTACATCTTTATGACACATTGAATGTAAACACGGAATCAACATATGGGGCATTTCTGGAACTTATGCACGCGAATGGAACTTATGCACACTTCGCCCCCCCCCTCCAAAATTTGAGGGGGGAGGTGAAGTGCACCGATCGGTGCACTTCGACCCCCCCCCAAAGTCGTACAGTACACTTGATGTTCTGTTAGATTTGGGGGGGGGGATTTTATTGATAATCAGGCAATGGGAATATTCCCGCAACTTTCCCAAATTCCCGGGAATATTCCCACGTACAACCCTAGTGAAAACGCTTCCCTGATTCAGTAAATCGAGGTGTGTGTATTGAATCGATGATCAATTTCTGCTATAATACATCCATTTTTATTTTGATTCAGAATCAAGAAAGCGTTTTCAAGCTTCGAGAATGAGCGCAATCGATTCCGCTTATAAATTTACTTCCAGAAAATCTAAAAATGTTCAATTTTCGCTTCAATATACATACTCCGATTCCCTGATTCATTGGAAATGCGCGCAATCATTTCCCCACATAAGCTTAGCTCTAATAGAGTTATTTTTGGAAAAAATTTTCAGCTCGAAAAAAGTGAAAAAAATCGCCCAAAAATTTTTTTATACGCCTTGTAATAAAAACTTACAAAAAAGTTTTCTATTTGGAAGTTGTTCAAATAATTCAGGATTAATGTTTTCATTCAATGAATATCGTCTTCTTGTCTCCAAAAAAGAGAAAACAGCAATAGTATAAACTATTGGAAAAATGACAACAATTCTGACGAACCATCCCCATCGATTCATAGTATCTGAAGCTCGAAAATAACCCAACAGATGAACAAATCGATAGACAAATGATAAAAGTATTCCAAGGAAAAGACTAAAACTGCTGACAAGAAACACCTCAAACAGGGTATACCATAAGTCTGTGCTGAAAAATTCTTCGAAAAAGCTATTAATCAGAAAGCAGGGATAGGGTGATAAAATGGATGGCGACATGATGATTAAGATGAAAAATGCAAAAGTATTCCAAAATATCTCATAAATTAAATACCACCGGTAAGTTTCCATATGTTGCGATTTTGTTAAAATCACATAGACCATGATTGGGGTAGCGATGAGTTGGAAGGATAGACAGAAATTTTCGATTATTTTCGAAATCAATAAGATGTTGGTGTGATGGACTATATCTAAGGCAGTTGATACAAGTGAGGATGTAGTAGTATTAAGTACTATCATGTTTAATATTTTTAAGTAAAATAAGAGTCTGATGTCAAATTTCTCTAATAATACAAATAACTCAATCTGGTGATTACATTTATTTAATGAAAGCAAACATCTGTTTTCATAAAAAAATGATATTTGCCAACCTGAACTATAAGATATTTCCAACGCTTTAAAAAAAATCACGTCACGATAGCGAAAAAAAGTATGAACATCTGTTTCTTTTATAGATTGAATTCTGTTTTTGTCTATCACAGGTTTCGAGGAGCATTTAGGGGCTTTCAGGCATGTAAAAAAAGTTGTCAACAAAAAATTCGAGGGACGAATTAGTGGAGGCCCTAAGGAACTAATAAAGTTCCTTAATCGTACACCAACACCGTAATCCTGTGTAGTAGCTCCTTATTTTTTTAACAAAATTTTATTCTCGACAAATATAAAACAATATTAGTTTCCATTCGAACAACAAAATCAACTTATTACAACTTAAAATTAAAATGAGGTTGTAATATGTTCTTGAAAAATAAATAGCACAAAAACCCGATTCGTATGAGACCGTTCCTTGAGATTGTAGTCTACAACTTGTAGAGGTATTTTTCAATTTGGGATGCACCGTTGCACAAATCGGTGTTGCACAAGCACCGGAATTGGTATTCGATGGAAGGCATTTTTCCTGAGAATTTCGGTGACATCTTCCAAAGCACGGGCCAGTCATATTTCTAAAAAGCTAACACAATTTCCAGGGAAAAGTAGCCACGCTTTCGCTCAAACTTCGGCGCTCCCTATAAGGAAAACCATTTTTTTCTGTTGTAAGTCGCGTTCCTTAGCTTTTTCTCATCACCAACTTCTCGCGCCCTGCCTGAACTAGATTGAATTTAAACGGACTATTGAATTGGACCTTGATGTAGTGGGAGGGACAAACTCAATAAATTGGCATCCCCTCTCCAATCTGTCGGGGGGGGGGGTGACTATCATTGAATTTGTGTACATCGTAGGAAAGGAGAAAATTTACAAAACTACTACCAATGTCTAACTACATACTTTCGTTGTAATACACAAATTTGTTTGAATTTTTTTGGCGGTAGCCTTGTACCAGTCGGGGGACTATGATTTTTTTGTTGGTTTATAATGTAATCAAAATTTACCTCAAACAAGCACATGCTCAACAGACTATATACAGGCATGCTGCTATCAAAGAACAGCTCATAATCATTATCCAGCTCATCCTTGGTTAGACCATCAGCGGTAGCCGTGAAAATTTCCTCCTTTCCTACGATGTTGTGTTGCCCTTTTTGAACGAATGGAAAGCTGATACAGTATACAAAGTTGGAGTCATCGACAATCACATTTTCTCCCGTCTAAACAAATATGTAGCGTTTGAATTTTTTTGAAGACTTACTTTTGAATCAGTTTGGTAGCATTTTAAGGCGCATGCGAAACGAAATAGGGAGAGCGCCAAAAGCAAGTCGAAATGAAGCATTTTTCTTAGGATTTTTGATTCTAAAATTTGTTATTTCAATTGCATATGGCATTTCACACAAGCCATCATCTATGGTGAAATGGCAGTGTCTCACTTTACACTCAAATAGTCGAGAGATCGATCCCGCCAGGGGAAAATGATTATAAGTTGTTAAAAAAACCCCTCATAAAATTTGTCGGAGAAGTTTTGCCTCTTTTTTAAAACACTATTCACTGAGCAATAAAGTCACTGACCCTGCGTCGAACCAGCGACCATATAGTTCAGTGGATAATGTGATTACTTTTAAATTTCCCCCTTTTCTTTTGATCGGCTTGATCCATTTGAAGGGGGTATACACTGAAATCTTTAAGAGCTACAAGGAACACGTTGAAGTCGAAGAAAAAACCACAAAGAAAAAATCGCTTAGCTTTTCTCCAACCCTTTATAAAACTTTTGAGATCTCGAATAAGGCGTGGCATATACATTACAAACATTAGAAACGAAGCATATCTAAAGACAAATTGAGCTATAGAACATTTACTTGAATACAATCAATTTAAGAGGATTATGTTACGTAGGAACTTGTTATTTGCCCAAGATGAGTATTTTTGGAGTCGGAACTTATGGATACAGTAAGTAGTAAAAACTTCCTCCTAGATCGAAAGATTATATGAAAATCACTTAAGATTATGTTGCTAAAATTAAGATATGACACAAATAGGATTATACTTAAAAATAAACTTCCATATGGTATTTATTACTTCAATAATTTTCTCATATGAACTGAAGGCTATCAAGAGAGCATTCACCCAGGTTCGATTCCCATAATCATCAGTTACTTTTTGCCTAAGTAAATTTGTTTTTTTTTTCATTTTTATTAACCAAAATACCCCTGAAATCAACCTCAATAGCACAAAATTCAATTTTTTTTCCTGCTATTTTAGGCCATAAGGAGCAGTTTTAGCTAGTTTTGTAAAAAATTTGTATCTTTCCAGTCTGACAGCTCTCTTGTAAAGCCTAGGCCTTGAATTTTAGGCTTAGGCCTAACCCATAAAGTTACAAAAAAGCTCTTTTAAAGTTACAAGAAAATACTTAGCCCTTTTTCCAATAATACATAAAGGGGACTCTACGACGCTGGTCGACAATGCGCGCAATCGATTTCTTGCATAGAAAATCCGCTATATAGGGGGCGAAAAGTAAAAACTTGAAAATTTTTGAAAAATTGCAAAAATGACGCTATTTGGGCCACCCTACAAAAATCTTTAAAGGGGTAACAATCGGAACCTGTTCTCCGAAAAAAAATTTTTTTTGAAAATTTTTATAAAAAATACATTCTTAGGGGTAATTTTATGCGAAAAATCGATTCCGTGCATTCCCGAAGCATAAAAATGCTTCTTTGATACTAATTCAGGGAATGGGGCGGGTGTATTGAAGCGAAAATCAAACATTTTCGGATTTTTATGAGAAAATATGGCCAAAAATTTTGACCGAAAGATCAAATTTTGGCCACAAAATTGAATTTTAGCCCAAAAATAGAATTTTGGCCGAAAAATCAAATTTTGGCCCAAAAAATCGAATTTTGACCACAAAGTTTTTTCGACTTTGGAAATTTTGTTTCAAGTTCGAAAACAACGATAATCACCAATTCTCATTATCCACGCATGTAAGCAACAAAACGATGTGTTAATCAAACTATATTCTTCCTTGGTCTATACGTAGCCAGGAAGTACGTATGCAAATATGTTAATCTTTTTATTTACTTTTAAAGTCTTTAGCACATGATACGTGGAATTTTTAGAAAGCTCCATTAGCTTCATTTCCTTATTCAAATAATTTTCAAGAAATCCACATGAACCATGTCTTCTTATGAATGATAGTGAAAAGGATGAACTTTAGGAGTGAGCATTGGAAATATCACTCGTGATATAAGCCAATGTCTTGGCATTTAAAGTGATCTTGGGATTTAAAGTGAACCGGTCTACTTTTGGAGAATTTTTTGCACAAACTAAAAATCGAAAAATTTGTTTTGCATCACTGAATCATGATTTTACCCCTAAAATTGATCTTTTTAGAAAAAATTTTTTTCTTGGATTAGGCTATGATTGTCACCCTCCCCCTTTAAGTGATTTTAACGAGGCTCGGTTTCTGAAGAAAGACCACTAGGGGCTTCGGCTGGGCTTAGATTTTATTTTATAAATTTTGATCATTCTGTGAAATGTGTTTTTAGCTTTGGTTGAAAGAAAAAAATCAGGGCACTCAAAAATAATTTGTTCAATATGTTCAAAATGGGTGTTTTTGATGAAAAACGGGCATAAATGTTCAGTCAAAGTTCGACCATAATAGGTCATTTCTACCTGAAATTTGATGGAGAACAACTCTCTAGAACATCACTTTCCACAGAAAATCATTTAGGGGGCCAAAAATTCGATTTTTGACCAATTGCTGACGTTCATGCTGACTTGTATTCCTCGAAAGTACAAATCGGCAAATCATCTGCTGATAGACTTGCTCACGGTGGGGGAAAGTATGGCCAAAAGTGGCGACAAATGTAAAAATGAAAGTAGAGTGTAAATTTTTATGTTTTTTGTTGTATTTTATCGTTTTTATTAAGAATTTTAAGAAAATTGATTACAAACTTCAATTTTAATCCAAAAAATATATTATAGCGAATAAATGCTATGATAAAAACAAAGTAAACAACTTTCAGGATGAACTCATTCATGGTATATAGAGCAGCTCTTCAAAAGAGTGTGTAGCTCGAAGCCTTTGTCCGATTTTCATGATCGACCCCTCAAACGATTCCTCTCGATGAGGGCAACAATTCTACAATCCGCTTTTTTT
>JAQGCP010000977.1:0-13905 GCA_034699885.1 Acrobeloides thornei | reverse complement strand
ACTCAATTCGTAAAATACGAATTGGGGGTTTCGATTTTTCCTTTAAATTTTTTCCATTACGACGAATTGGGGGGGGGACAGTCCCCCCCCTTGCCCACGTATGGTCACGACACTAGCCGTTGTGACATGCGTTGTGACACGTGTTGTGATGTCACAACGGCTAGCCGTGACATAGTGGAATGTCACAACGGCTAGTGCGCTGCTAGCGCCGAAAAATGCGTGTCACGACGGCTAGGGTTCACCCTTATCGTTAGAATTAATCGGTACCAAAGGTGGTTTCCAAAAATTTAGCGGTACCGGTACCAAGATTTTAAAATTAAGGGTACCGGTATCAAAGTACCGTATCCAAACGATATCGGTACCTAATTTTTTTTTAATTTTTTCATGCAAAATTTTCACTTTTTAATACAATTTTTTACAATTCAAATAATGATTAGTTTGCATAAAAATGATATTTTATTTTAAAAAATCACAAATCTTCAATTAAAAATATCAATTTTGAGTCAATTTTCGAGCCAAAAAATATTGTTGGATATCGTTAGAAAGGGTACCGATACCAACAAAAAGTAATGTATGGATACGGTACCGGAACCTCGGTATCGGTATTACAAATCACTGCGTACAGCCAAGGAGATCAAAAATTTCTTGAATACAAAAAATTTAATACAAGATTCACAATTTATGTCCGAATTTTGAAAGTTCGTCAAAAATCGAGATAATTCCATTTTTTCAAAAAATTTTATAGGATTTTTTAAAGTGGACTGGCCCCTTAGAAGGAAGCCTCTCATATGGAGGAAGGGGAGTATTTCCATGCTCGATCTCTAGATTATTATAATTAGATCAACATTTTTCACAAAAATCTTACCAAAATGGTATTGTCTTTATGTAAACACTCTCATAATTATTAATAAGAATTGGTATAGAAAAATTAAAAATTGAACAGATTAGCAAAAAGCTGTCGCAAGCAGTTAACCACAAAAGATAAATAAAAATTTTGGAACGGCGAATTTCTTTTCTAGTAATAACACTTTCTCGATAGCTTGTTGGTGAAAGAACAGAGTCTTCTTTTTTTTGGAAAGTATTGGAATTGTGTATGAACAACGTTGTATGAGTTTTCCGAGGAAATACAGCTGATGATAACACGTAAATAGCATAGAAGTTTAATAATGAGCCAACGACGCAAAATACGAGCATGATCGGACCATTTAATATGTCCAACATCTTAGAATATTCTAAATAATTTTCTAAAATAATTTGAAAAAATATTCAATTTGATTTAAAATCCCGAGGATCGATTGAAAGTAGTTTACATTCTGATATTTGGTGATCTTCCGACAAAAAATAACTTTAAATTAAATAAAAAGAGTTAAGATAAAATATATAACTTAATTTGAATCTTTTTAGCTTCAGGATGGACGAAAATGCAAAAAAAAAGTTCCACTAAAGAACGCTCTTCTTGCTATCATAGCAAAATGATAGACCTCAGTGATGTAACCACTGGGGAGAGGGTAAAGGGGGTAATTACCCCCCTAAAATTCTCAAAAGTCGAAAAAAATCCCCTTGGTCCCCCTTTATGATTTTGCCCAAAATTTTTGAAATAAAAATCCTAATGGTCTCCCATTATGATCTTTCGCCAAAAAGTGCTCAAATTTTTTATTTTTCATCAAAAATCGTAATTTTCTGAGCATTTTCAGCTTAAAAACAAGCATTTTCAAAAAAAATTTTCACTTGCGGCGCTTATTTTTTGCTTAAAATTGGAGATTTTCACCAAAAAAACTCGAAAAAAATCACAATAGAAAACCGTCATGATATTTGGGTCGACCCAAAATTTACCCCCCTAAAATTTTTTTCTAGCTACTTCACTATAGAGCTCACGGTTTTCTGTCTCTAACGGGGAGGGATCGGTCTACGAGGGTCGAAATTTTGATTTAGCGAATCAAGCAAAATTGTAAAAGCAACCCCTCTCTCCATAAAAATTCATGAAAAAATTTTGTATTAATCTAGAGCGTTTTTTTCAAACTTGCTTATCAGCAAATTCATGGTTTTGTAATGGTTTATTATACCCATCATACAGGTCAAATTACATCATCCACGATATATTCAAATGCGCATCGATGAGAGCAACAAAAATAAATTTAAAAATATCGAAAACGGATGCGATTTCATGAGTTAGTCACCAAATTCGAGATATGCCAACATCGGCTTTTGGGGGTGCAAAAAATGGTAATTGACAAAAAAACATCGGGAGAAAATAATTTTAGCACCAAAAATTGCTCTACCCCTAACTTGTATACACTGGCAAAAGATAGCGGCAAAAAAGCGGTACTGTAGCCGAAGATAAAGCTGAAAAAATTTGGATAAAGAAGAAAACTTTTACAATCCTGATTTTGATCACTCCTTTTCCCAAACTTTCTGATCACTCTGTATATACTAATAAAGGATTATATTGGCCCGCATAGGATAACTCCTAGAGTCTCCAACGGAAATAATATACATTTCCGGAACGTAAATGTATTTCCTCTTATGTACATTTTTTCTTTAGTACATTTAATCATTTGTCTTGAGAACAAACTTAATAAATCTAATTAGCTCAATCGAATAGAATCTAGGCGAATACTTTCTCTTATGAAGCACACGTTATCTAGGGACTTACGCAAGAAATTTGAAAACACAAAGATGATGAAAACTTAAACGAAGATCAATGTATAGTTTGCCAATTATATCATTATCCATTTTGTAAACAGTCCTGTATAAGATAGAAAATTTTGGGGACCTCCAAAAGTGGTTAAGATTGCGAGGATTTAAGACACAGTTTCTGTAAGGGTCACCAGAGGGCCGAAACCTCGATATCTGGAAATCGGATGAAACTTACTTGTTAGTTAGAAAGTTACGCCTATATCCATATAGTAAAATAGCATCCAACTTTTCCGATGAGACTTTCTAACTTGGGAGAAATCGGTGTCGGACTATAGATGACTCAAGAAAAATGCCATTTTTACTTTTTCCGCGATATCTTTTTTTCTGGAGGATTTACTCGAAACTAACTTTATGTTTGTTATATAAAGTGGGGTCGAGGAATCTCCCTGTATAAAAATTTTGGCCTGAAGTCAACTCCTTCAAGGAGATCTGCACTTTTGAGTACCCCCAAAAGCGCTGTTTTTTGTGTTCTTCCCCCTGTTTTTTTGGGCTATCTCCTCGAGGAGATGCGAGATAGCCCTGAAGTTTGAATATGTTTTAGCTCTAACTCACTGCAACATTTTAGCCCAGGTTTGGTTTCAATCCGAGCTGCACGCTAGAAGTTATAGCGGCTACCTAGATGATACCCAAAAAATGAAAATTCTTTAGATTAGCCAAATTTGCCATAATTTTTATATATTCGAAAAATTCATGAAAAATGGAGCATTTTTGTTTTACAGTAAATTCTGAATCGTTATCACTGTCGAAATAATCAAGTTTGAAGTTGGCGATTTTTTGGAATTTGTTTTAAATTTTGAATTTGCCGCCAAGACCCTGATCCAGGGCCTTGACGGCAAATTCAAATTTAAAACATTGGGGTAAGAAATTGCCTATTTATAGACTTTCGAGGCATCCCTGCGTGGTCGTTTAGCGGGAAAAATCCAAGACCACGCAGGGATGCATTAACCTATAAAAGATTGTGATCAAGCAAAAATTTATCACTCCAATTTTTTTATGATAAATGCACGTGTAAAGGGAACTTTCTCCAAATTGTCTATCTTAATATTAAATATTTTGCTTTAAAAAAACTTGGGAAGTAAATTCTTATAAAAGATTGTTTTAAAATGTCTGTCAGATCTAATCCCAAAGTGATCTTATGACTCCAATAAGAAACTCACCATAAGGATAATTGAATAAGTGTTATGGAATAGCGCGTTTATATGACGACTTTAATTATTTGAGTGGGAAATAAATCTTTGTTAATAATATTTATGACTAGTTTTAAAAGACGCCTATCGGCGCATTTAAATATATCTTTCCCAACGAACTATTTTAATTAATTCGATGTTAAAAACTCGATGGAAAAAAGTCCAAGAAATCGAGAAAACTTTTACAGCCACTCATATCTAAATTTCACATAAAGACTAATCACATCGCATATTAATTTACCATAAAAATGCTTTAAGTTTCGCGCTAAGATAGACTAGATATTTTAAGGAAGGCTCCTCATTTCAATCGGAACTTGCCATCAAAAAAGGCACATACAAAGGTGTGTATAATTTTCGACTTTGACATTTTATTAAAAAACAAAAAAATATACACCATTGGGGATTTATAGTTTCGCCTTGTGAAACTATAACTTTTTTGTCCAAGTACCTCTAGAACCTTATAGAATGATTTTTTCGCAAAAATTTTTATACGGACCGATAAAGAATTTTATGTCGAATCTTTTGATAACATCAGAGACAACAAATTTTAAGCCAAAAAAGCACAGGATAGCCTAAAAATTTTTTGTATCCGATTTCGATGATCTCGGTGTCAAACGATTAGCAATAAAATTCTGCATTGATCCATATAAAAATTCTTGCGAAAAAAATCATTCTAGAAGGTCCTAAGGCTCAATATTTAAAAAATTACTATTGCGAAGAAAATGTGATATCTCCAAAACTATTCATCACTTGAAAAATGCATATATTAAGCCGTAGTTGGTTCAATATACCAAACAAAAAATTTCATCAAAAACACCTTATCATTCGAGAAAAAAGACTTGAAAAAATGTATTAAAAAATCTAATGTTTTTGAACATTAATTATAATGAAAAGCTGAGGTCGAGAAAATTCAAAATTTGCAAAAAATTTCCTCATATGTCCTATATTATTGAAAAACTGCACCGCAAGGCTCTTTCTAGAAGCGAAAAAAATTTATTTGATGCAATGGCTCAACAATTAACTTCCAACCTAATATTATAAAAAATTATAGACAAAAACTAAAAAATAATCGTTTCACGTCAACACAAAACCCATTAGAAATAGTCAGGAAAAGAGTTTCGATGCAATTTCTTTTTTTCTCAATATGATTTTTGTCCTCCCCCACACAGAGTACGATAAAAACTAAATTTTGATCGCCGATCCATTTCTGAAATCATAAATTTGCTTTAAAGATAGGTATTTAAACTAACAAGACCGATAACTTTTCACTGTCATTGAATTTTAAGGGGAAATATATTAGTTACTTAAAATATAACGTGGTCGAGCATCAAAATTGGTGGCATTGAGCCAATACATCTTTCAATTTTAAAACAATCTTTTCGAAGAATTTCTATTAAAAAAATCATATGAGGCATAAATAAATTACGATTGAATAAAAACATTTTCTGTTATTGACATATCTATCAAACGAAAATATTTTTCAAAGATATCTTATTTTAAAATGTAAATTGGTTGTAAGTTAACTTTATAAGTGGCCTATTTTATAAATATAAAATGTAAACAAGAAAGTTTTTAGCGTTATTAAATTGTTTTCTATGATAAATAAATTATTTTTATAACTAAATTTTACGTTCCTAAGAATAATGTTAGAAATGGCTGTATAACTAATTTAACGCCTTGATAACTCTGCTTACATAATAATATTTTCCTTATTTTTCTTAAGGAAATAAGATTAAAGAACCAGGAACCAAGCGCTACCGGCGCTCGCCAATTCTCCGGAAGTGATTCCGAGCAATGGCTTCGAACGACCGCCAAATAGATAAAAATTATAACATTTTTTACAAGCATGTAAAATAAAAAATGTAATTTTTTGAAAGGTATTGTCACAAAAGCGATGTCGATCGTCTTCTCTCGTCGTCCCTAAAAACTTTAGTCATAGTTATAGCGTCAGCACTTTTTTCATTCGTTATCGATATCGTCTGGACCAGGGGCGGCGCCAGTCTCCAGGCTTGGGGGCTAAATCTCAAAAATTATTTTTTCAATGAAAAACTTGAATTTTATAAGGAAAAATTTGATCAAAAATGTTTTAAAATGGGCAAAATTTTTTAACAGCTTATATTTTTGAAACAAATTTTATACAAAAATTGAAAAATCCTCAAAGAGACCCTTATGAAATTCTGGGTCGGCTTTAGGTCGGCCAAACATAGGAAGGACCCTTAGAGTTTTCCGGCCTTCAGCTGGTTTGGGGGCTATAGCCACCCTAGCCCCTCTTTGCCATCGCCACTGGTCTGGACGAACATTACACGTTTATAATAGTAGGGTAGAAAACATATCAATGAGCTAAATAGGCACTATTTAATACAAAATTAGGATTTTCTGTTTTACATAATTTTAATTATAATTAGGATTGAAATAACTAGGAAACCTAGTACAGGGTCATTCAGCCCCCCAAGAAAGTTGAATATCTCAGCGAATTTAAAAGATTTTCACATGCAGTCTTTTGCATGTTATTAGTTGACCCATAGGATACAATATGCAAATATTTTCAAAAATTTTGAACGAGTCTAAGTATCATAACGAAAACCTGAATTTGAATTCCTTAAGAAGTTTTTGAAAAATTCCGCCGCCAATTGTGTTCTATTGGTCAACTAATAGCATGCAAAAGACCGCATGTAAAAATCTTTTAAATTCGCTGAGATATTCAATCTTCTTTGAGGAAAAGTCGTACTGAATGACTCTATATTACAAATAAAAGTATGAAAAATTTTGCCCAACTTCAAGACATTCAGAATCCTTCATTCATTGAAAATATTGCAATAATTTTTTAGTTCTCTATAAAAATTGACCAAAATTACCGATGAAGGGGTACCACCTTTCAGCAGGAGTAGTATCCCTGGAGATAAAAATGAAAAAATCCGACATAATCGCGATCGCCATTGCCAAAAATTCCCGAGTGGAAAGAATAGCCGAAGAGCAGCGAAAAACGCTGAATCAACGACTTCTAATAACTCGGCATACCCGAAAACATGGTCATTATCAGTATTTGTAGGATATAGATGTATATGGTGCAATATAAAAAACTTCTTATATAAATAAAACTTCATATCATGACCTATCCAACGACTCCTTGATAAAAAAAATGGACATAAACTCGCTCAGATATAATGATTTAAAATCGACGAAGACTTTTTGAACACCCTGTACTTTTTAAATATGATACAAACAGTGGAAGAGGGGGCGGCCGTGGGGGGAAGTAAAAATAGTGCGTTTTTCGTTTTTTAATCTCTTAAAATCACTTTTAAGTGTGATACAACACCGGTATAAAAACCACGAGGTTTGCAGCCTCAAGAGTCTGCATGAAATGACTTCTTTTAAACTATAAAAGTCCTCATTTGGATAAACTATAGAGTCTAAGAAACATGGATTTGATTAACTTACTTAGTGGAATACACAAGAGCAAGTATGCACTCAAAAACATCCAAAAATTGAGGAAGTATTTTTCCTTTTTACTAAAAAAACATTCAAAATTTGAGGAAGTATTTTTTCTTTTTCTAAAATACATAAAATGTTTATGCATAAAGAATAAAAATTAAATTTTTTATGCATGAAGTAATTCTGAGATATTTTTAATGTATATATTTACTCTATAACATGGACAAATTTAAAAAATAATATTATTAAGGGTGAAAATTTTGAGTACAACTTTGCATATGATAATAACAGGGCCATAGCCTGAATCATAGTCCGAAAAAGGGTCCGGGTCCCAGTACCCAAGGACCCCAACTAGAGGTGTGCATTAGGGGAATAATGACAAAGGGAACAAAATGAAGTCAGGAAAAGGATGTCTAGAAAAAAATTATGATTTTTGTTCCATCCAAGCTTTGAAAAAATTTCATTTTTGTCCCACCCACTGTTTAGGAGGGAATCATCGTCCTCTCCCCCATTTTTTGGTGTGGGGAAGAACAATCGTTGTTGCCCCCTCCCAATTTGGGGGAGGAGGGGGGGGGGTAATAACAATTACCCTGGGGAGGACAACGATTGTTCCATCCAAACCTTGAGTGGGAGAAAAATGAAAATTTTTGCCTATGTCAACAATTTTCTTACAATACTTTTTTAGATTTAGTGTATAATCGTAGAGCTTGACGATTCCGACAAAATTGCGCAAAAAATTTCAAAATTTCAGTGCCTTGGGGTTCATCCGAGTCTTTGAACACCAACTCCCTGAAGGAAATCAAAAATTGAAAATTCTTTAGATTAGCGAAATTTGCCATAATTTATGTATATTCGGGAAATTCATGAAAAATGGAGCATTTTTTGTTTTTACGGTAAATTCTGAATCGTTATGGTTGTCGAGATAATCGCGTTTGAAGTTGGCGATTTGTGAGTTGCAATTTTGAATTTTAAATTCCCGCCAAGACCCTGAATCACGGATGCCCGTTCTTGCGAGGTTGAAAAATGTATAATAATTTTTCACTTTTTGATCGCTAATGTCTTCATATCTCATGCTACCCCCTCCCCCGACTCTTATATTACCCCACCCCCAATATGAAAAATGGGGAACGGGCTATGGATTTTGATATTCCGTTTTTCCACATTTTTTATGGAAAACGGAAAATTTCCAAAAAATACATGTAAAAATACCGAAATTTTCCATTTGCCGAGTTCAACAACAAGTCACAGTGGCGTAGCCAGGAATTTTTTTCGAATAAACATCCTTCAATTTCACTCCAAAACATCTGAAATATCGTTTTTGGGTAGAATACTCATGACTTTGTGTTAAATTTTGAAACAATTTTCTTTTCAAAATTTAACCCAAAATCATGGGTATTCTACCCAAAAAAAGATATTTCAGATGTTTTGGAGTGAAATTGAAAGATTTTTTTCGAAAAATTTCTGGCTACGCCACTGATGCTCTTTGCTTTAGTTGGCAATTGTGACATGGAAGACCATACTTTTTGAACCATTGCATCAAAACGTTACTGCAGCTATTCTAAAGCTTATTGAACAGCATCGAAACGGCGAAATGATTCAGGACTCACTAGTCAAAGATGCAATCAGTTCTTATGGTAAGGTTTTTGTGTAGTGATGACCAGGGGGCGAAAAGGTGACATCACCCATTATTCATGGTGGCATCACCCACTGCACGGTGTTCCAAGTGTGTCCAAAAATGGAGTCACATATGAAAAAACGTGTACTGTATTCTAGTTGCTAATAACTCATTGCAAAAGGAATTAGAAATTTTCGCTACTGCGCTAATTTTTCGACTTTGCGAATTTTATCGAAAATTTTCTAAGTCCTGAAAAAGCGAAGGTCGGACAAAAAATAGCATATCTCCATAAAGAGACATTATGAATTTTGATAATTTAAAAAAAATATTCCTCGGGTCGAGATCTATCTTTTTTAAAAAGAATCGTGTCTTCAAGATCTACTGTTCAATTGCTACAACACTTTGAAATTTGTAAAAATTTTAAACTTCAACCCAACATAACTTTTATATGCATAAGTCTTTTTGAATGATCTTGATGTCAAAAATGTTCGCCAAATTCTGCTGAACAAAGTTATAGTTCTACTTTTTTGAAAAACCCTCTAAAAAAATATTTTTTCTAAAAAAATCGATTTTTTCGGCATATTTTGTCAATTTTCTCAAAATTTTTCTTCAGCGCACAAAAGACTAGAACAATAACTTTGTTAAGCAAGATCTGGCGAACATTTTTGACAACAAGATCATCGACAAGTTGTTTACATTAAATTACAAGCCTCTGTGGTGTAGTGGCGAAGTCATCGTCAGTATCTGGGTTCGACTCCCAGCTCTAGCAAAAAGTTTTTGCTCAAAAATATTTTTTCGATTTTTTAAATTGAATCAAAAGTTGTCGGATTCGACTGGGAAGTGTACAAATTTGGGTCCGGCTAAAAGGTGGTACCTGGGTCTAAAAGGCGGTACCATAAAAAAAACCCATCAGAATGGTGTTCTTAACACTATATAATGCCTAGCAGCTATTTTTGAGTCAAAAATAAAAGTCGGTACCTAGGTGGTACTTATAAAAAACCGTTAGAATAGTGTTCTTAACACTATATAATGCCTAACAGCTACCTTTTCTATGCGAGAAGCAAGATTCCTCTTGAAAATTTTAAAGAAAAATTATTTTTGACCGTAATTTATTACCAACAACATGGTACCGCCTTTTAGACTAAATGGAGTCTAAATGGCGGTATCATAGGTGTTGATGAAAAATCACGGTAAAAAATATTTTTTCATTAATAATTTCTGGTAGATTATTGTTTCTCGCATAGAAAAGGTAACTGTTAGGTATTATATATTGTTAAGAACACCATTCTGATAGTTTTTTATGGGTACCGCCTTTTAGACCCAGGTACCGCACATTAGGTACCGCCTTTTAGCCGGACCCTACAAATTTATGTTTATAAATGCTTTAGAATTAAAGTAAGTTGATTTCAACCCGAATTTCGCTTGACCCCATTTTTATTTTGGGCAGCCGTGTCAAGTGGAAATGTTGTTAAAAAAACGGCGTCTTCTGTCGAAAAAATTGATTTCCGGCATGAACCCCTGATTTTCAGGCAACATAAACCTCATTTTCAGATTCCTCATACCCGATTCCATATTCCTGAAAAACTTTTTATCGAAAACGGCCTAAAAATGTTGAAATTCGAGGTCTTTTTTGAGCGACAATTACTTATGCAACAACTCAATATAAAAATTGAACCCCCATATAGCTAGAAGTCCATTTTCGACAAGCGCATACTTAAAAACGCTCATTTTACAAAAAATTAGAAGCAGAAACAATTGACCCCGTGCTGTTTTTTCGGTGACCCACTTTTGGACACACTTTGGAACACCGTGCAGTCGGTGATGCCACCAACTGGGTGATGGGTGGGTGAATTTTGGGTACTATCACCCATTTTTTCGCCTCCTGGTGATGACTAATCCTGTATTCCCGATCTATTAAAGATTATTTTCGATCTTCGGTCTTAAAAGAGTTATTAGAGATTTTAGTGGAACTTGGAATCAACGAACAGGTCGATAACACAAATGCTGGTGGTGGACGTCGTGCTATTGATCAACTCGCTATCTATAAGAATCATTTTGAAAAGCGTTTCTTGGAGGACACACGTCGATATTATACGACCAAATCTACAGAGTTTCGTCAAAACAGCAGTGCTACAGAATACCTCAAAAAAGTTGGTCGATTTTCAATATCAGGGGGGGGCAAAAGTTTGAGGACACCCAAATTCTTTTTAAAAATGGAAAATTTGTTTAAAAATTTTGTAGGGAGTTAGGGAAATTTTTGTAAAGGGTCAAGGAAATTTTTTTAAATTTCCCTGATCCCCTATCAATTTTTTTAATTTTCCATTTTTTTTAAATTTGGGTGTCCATGAACTTTTTTCGGTCTATCCCCGAACGTTTGTCCCTAAACTTTTGCCCCCTGATCTATAGCAGTGATGCTAAGAAAAATTGTTTAAATCAGAAAATCTGACATCAAAAATCAGATGTTGGGAGCAAAAATTAGCAAAATGCGGCTAATTTTTCATTATATTTCTGGAACTTATGCACTTCGGCCCCTCCCCAAAATGTTTGATTTATGCGAATTTGGGGGGGGAGCCGAACTGCACCGATCAGTGCACTTCGCCCTCCCCCCTCAAAATTTGGGGGGCTGAAGTGCATAAGTTCCATATTTCTTATAAATTTGACAAAATTTTGCATTCCAAAAATCAGCATTTTGCCAGATTTGACATCTCAAAATCAGCGCTTTTCTGAAAAATCAGCAGACTTGGCACCCTTGTATATACATGATGATTTTTACTTTTAAGGTCGAGCACATACTGTCGAAGGAGCGTGATCTTTGTGCATTCTACTTGAATGAATCGACGCAAGATCCTCTTGCAAAAACCTTAGATGATGTCCTAAACAAATAGCATTTGGATGATCATTAGTAAAGTGTTTTTCAGGCAACTTTGCTTTTTCTTTCAAATTTTTGAATTTTATTCTTGAAACAAAAGTTCAAACATTGAAAACAAGAATTACATGTATGTGTTCATTTAAAGCAACTTTGTTTTATCGAATGAAAAAAGTTTCAAAACAAAATGAGACGAATCTTTACGCCGTCGGAAATTTACGACAAATAGCGCTTAAGAATTTTGAAATTCATTTTCTCAAAAACATATCTCTCAGATTTTTTGGGAAACTACGGTTTTTCGATGCGTTCTACAAAATGGCGTTGTTATTTTTCAAAAATTCCTTAAGGCTGCGTTCAAGCATGTCGAAAAAATCGTCAAAAAATTTTTCGACTTTTCAACAACTTTTTTGACATGCTTGAACGCATCCTGAGGAAAAAAATTCAGGTTTTCGCTTCAATACACAGACTTATTCAAAAATCATGAAAATATTTTTAAGATCAATTTGTTCACGTGTTTTTGGTTTAATTTCAGACTTATAATAAAGATTAACAACATTTAAAAGCCACTTTCTGTAATAATCGACTCTTGGTCCATTAAGGAAGGACCCGGATCCCAAAAGTTGTTTGATTTGTCTAAATTTCACATGTACCCCCGTTTTTGACTATGCTGAGTCCGAAAATGAAGGAATTGACATCAACTTTTCAATTGGATTTTGATATCCGGCACATGGGCCTTGTTTTTCTTTGTTTTGAACACCAACGACACTAAAAATTGCTATATCTCGGCCTAGGTAAATGATCTGGTCATGGTTTTGGTGTTATTGGAATCCTCAAATCACGAGCTAAAAACTTTATATAGACACTATGTGGTAAATTCGATGTCCGGGAGAAGTTATAATGCCATCTTTGAAAAATTACGTCAAAAATTTGACCCCTAAAATACAAAGATTGATCCATATCTCTGCGAGGTTAAATCATAGCCGCCCCCCCCCGATAGCTTAGCTTTTAGGGCTTCATTAGAGCTTTTCAGGGGCCTTATTCTCATCTTTGGGTTTATTAACCCGGGTTTAGAGGCTTAATCCGGGTTAGTGCACTCATTTAATCTGTATTCTCATCTTAAACCCGGGTTAGTTAAAACCGGGTTAATGAAACCCGAGTTAATACCGTTAAACTTGTATTAATTGAATTTGTCTACATTTTGTGAATTTTTTAGCTTTAGTTTTTTATTTGATTCTCTTCGACTTGTTTATTATTATCCAATTTCTTTTCATTTGTGCAAGTACCAAATCAACAATAAATTTGGATTTATAATCTACTTCTTTTCTCTAACGAACATCTTTCTATGCTTATTCCTCTGTAACAATGAGAGTTTATGGATAAAGAAATCATTTTACAGATCGACTCAAACAAAATGAATGCCCTCTTTTTGAGACGTGGCTGCACTTGAGGCTTTTTATTTGAGAACTTCTTCGGAAGTCCTCAAATATTTTGTTTGAGTGGGGCTAAATATTTGAGGAATTTAAAGGCCGAACATTCGAGGCCTATAAGTTGAGGACAAGTCTTTGAGGACTATACACTTGAGGACTCAATTTTTTAGGACACTACATTTGAGGATTTTTATCGGATTTTATAAAAAAACAAAAAATATGATTTTTTTAAATATAAAAAAAACAGGAAATTATGGGCCTCAAATGTAGCGTCCTAAAAATTGAGTCCTCAAGTGTAGAACCCTCAAAGACTTGTCCTCAAATGTTGGACCTCAAATTGTAGCGTTCTTTTTCTCCAAAAAATTTTTTTTGAAAAATGACCTTCTAGGGGTAAAAATAGGATGAAAAATTGATTGCACACCCATTGCGTGAAAATACTTCCTTGACCCTGATCCAGGGAAGGAATCGGTGTATTGAAGCGGGAATTAAACATTTTAGGATTTTAATGATAAAACTTTCGATTCTTAGGTTTATCTAGGTGAGGAATCAATCGCGCGCACTCCCGAACCGTGAAAACGCTTCCTTGACCCTGGTTCAGGAAAGGGATCGGTGTTCTGAAGCGAAAATCTGAAAGTGCGATTTTTTGGTCTTTTTCCCTGAATCAGGATCAAGAAAGTATTT
>JAQGCP010000976.1:0-13907 GCA_034699885.1 Acrobeloides thornei | reverse complement strand
TAGTCGAATTTTTTTCATGAGCAACACGAGCAATTTGATTGACTCAAAGTCAGTGCGATATTGAAACGATTGATCAAACATTAGCAAATTCCAAAACTCAGAGAAAATTTGCCGATTCGAACCTTTCATGCAGTCAAAATTCAAAAATTCCTTCGAATTCGTGTTCCCAAAAACCCGCGAGTACAAAAATCAACCAATTTGGAAATTTTTTGAAAAATCGATTTTGGGGAACAAGAGAAAAAAATAGATTTTTCAAAAAAATTCTCTAAATTGGCTGATTTGTTGTACTCAGGGGGTTATCGAGTATGGGAAACACAAATTTAAAGAAATTTTTGAATTTCGACTGAGAAAAGGGTCAAATCGGCAAATTTTCTCAAAATTTTTGAATTTTCTACAGGATGAGTAAAAAACAGTATTTTTGAGTTTTTGGTGAAAATTTTTTTCAAAAATCAACTATAAGGATTTTTTGGCTCACTATGTAATGCTTGATCAATCGTTTCAATATCCCTGACCCTGAGTCAATCAAATTGCTCGTGTTGCTCATGAAAATTCAACTAACTTGAAATTGAAATCGACGAAGCTGCATGTACTCTTGTAAAATATCAAGCATCATAACCATTTGAGAGAAAATCAAAACACGATGACCCGTTTCTTTAAGACGGCACAATAATTTATCTAATAGAATAAGTTTGCCAGAGGATTTCAATAATTGCTATAAAAAATTCAATGTTACAACAAAGTCGAGCTTCTTAAAATTTACACGAAATTTGAAATTAGGTAAAAGTTTTCAGATCCAAACGGGACTCAAACCTGGGCCTCCTGCCTACCATCCAACTGCAGAAAATGGGCATCAGTTGGAGGTCTCAGTAGCACAATGATAGTGTACTTGGACGGTAGTCAGGAGGGTCCAGGTTCGAGTCCCGATCGGGTCTGAAAACTTTGACCCAATTTCAAATGCCCTGGATTTCCACGCCTCGGTTAATCCAAGCTCCAAAATTCCCAAAAATGAGTATAAAATTTACATGAAGTCGACTTTGAGCATCATCAGGAACAAAATCGTAGTCGCGGACTAGCGATGAATGATTGCAGCACTTTTTCAATTCCATTACAAGATTAACAAAGCCTTTGATCGAACCTTTTACACCTTTGCTCAGTTCATCGTAATTCTTGGTGAGGATCCATTTATAATACTGCTTTTGGTGGGCTGTCATGTCGACGCGAAGGATCTGCTCCACTTTTGCAGGAAGGGACTTCTCCACGTCCTTTTTGACACGTCTCAACAAGAACGGTTCTAATTTTTTATGAAGCGAAGCAATGGCTTTATGATCACGGTCTTGATGATCAGCTTCGAATTCTGGCCAATTATCAAATCTAAATGATGAAATATGAAAATAAAAAAAGTCATTTGAAAGGCATCCAGTGGTGTAGAACCCTCCCCATTCCTGGAAAAATTTATTCCCTGGTACCCCTTATATTTTTGCTAATATTTTTCAAAAAAATCAAAATTCCTCCCATTATTTTCCACCAAAATTTCCTATTTTTCACCAAAAAAGGTCCAAAATTTTTCATTTTTTCTACATAAAAATTGTAATATTCTGAGCATTTTCAGCTTAAAAACAAGCACTTATTCTTAGAGGCTGGCTACGCCACTGAAGGCATCATTAAAAATTTCAGAAAACCCTACTTTTCTGGCATAATGAAATGCAACAAGGCCCACAATTCTTTTAGAGAATTTTGCAGTGGAGTTCCAGTAATCAACAGTCGATGGTTACTATTAAATGAATAAAGTGATTGATAGAGTAAGGAATCATCATTCTTCAGACGATGTGCTTCATCAACAACCAAAGCGGTCCAGTTGAACGTGCCCAACAATGACTACAAGAAAATAAATTTAATTCAAAAACATGATGATTCACTTACCTTATCCTTCATAAGGATCTCGTAAGTGGTGAGGATAACGTTGAATTTAATCTTCCTTGCTTGGCCGTACAACTCAAATTCACGAATCTAAAAAAATTCGATGTACCAAAGAACGAGAGGGCATCAACCTACTCTTCCTCTAGAAACAGCATCACCCATATATGTAACAACATTCATATCTGAACCCCAGGTTTCGAATTCTCGAAGCCACGAGGCCATCGTTGATAATGGTACGACAACAAGAAAGGGACCATACAATTCATGAAGATGGAACAGTGATGAAAGGAAGCAAATAGTCTGAATAGTTTTGCCTAAACCCATCTCATCGGCGAGGATACATGAATTTTCTCTGAAAAATGTTCAATTATAAAAGTGATTTTCAGCGATAAGATTTTACTTGCACCAGGCATGAAGCAGCCAATTAAGACCTTCTAGCTGATAATCCCTAAGTTCCAAATCCGAGTTATCTTTAGGATAAAGAAATGCTGGGATGGTTTCCAGTTTTTGAAATTTTGGTCGTCTTTTAAGATACTAAAAAAGTTGTTTACTACAGGGTGTACTAAAAAACCGTACTTTTGTGTGTTTTTCAAAAATCAGTTATAAGGGGTATTTTCATGTGAGAAATCGATTGCACGCATCAAAACCCCTTGAAAACGCTTATAGATGATTTTTAAATAAAAAATTT
This sequence comes from Acrobeloides thornei, assembly GCA_034699885.1. NCBI lineage: Eukaryota > Metazoa > Nematoda > Chromadorea > Rhabditida > Cephalobidae > Acrobeloides > Acrobeloides thornei. The sequence continues at coordinate 11,302 of JAQGCP010000976.1, read as the reverse complement.
TTGAAAATTTGTCGCCAAAAAACGAAAAGTACAGTTTTTTTGTGGAATAGAATCCTTTTGTAAGATAAAACAAGACAACATACATGATGGGTTTTCTTGGGTGTCGTTTCCACATTAATACGTTCAAAGTACTCATCAATCTTGTGTGAGAAACGCATACGAATAAGGCTTTCGTCTTCCCATGTACATTCGGAGTATGGTAAACCGCACCATTTGACCAGAAATTCCGTCTGCTTTTCGCCGAAATCGGTTTTTTCACGCGAAACTTGGTGGGCTATCACTCGCTCAACATCTTTATATTGTTCCAAGAGCTCTTCGCTCATCACTTGTTCACAATCGTAGAATTCCACATATTCTTTATCAGCAATGCGGCGCCTAAAAGTGGCAATTTTCACTCGTATTGTTACATTCCGAATGACCCAATACAAGTATGTGTACAAATCTTACCATGCATCAAATTCAGCCACCTTTTTAATGTAATTTTCCAACTTCTTCAAGCCTTTGGCACCCATTACTCGAAGACTAGCTTCAGATTCCCATGTATTATGGAGATGTGACCAGCCAACCCACTTAATCAAATATTGTCGTTCTAATGATGAAGATGGCAATTCTAAAGATGAAAATATAACACAAAAATAATACAATACGAAAATGAGATCTGTTTTTTTGGGAAAAATTAATTTTTTATGAATTTTTTTCAAAAAAATTGAGAAAATTGCTTTTTTCAGCTTTGAAAAAAAAGCAAATTGCTGCAAAAAAGCGAAAATGGCAACCCTGAGGTACCCCCAAAAGGGGTGAGCCAAAAAACCGTACTTTTGCGTTTTTTGGCAAAAAATTCTCAAAATAAGGGGTATTTTCATGCGAGAAATCGATTGCGTGCATCGAAAAACCTTGAAAACGCATTCCAGACTTGTTTTGCAAAAAAAGTAATTTCAATAATCTTTTGTAATACCTGAAAATACGAAAATTTGATACTTCACGGTCTGGAAAGCGTTTTCAAGGGTTTTCGATGCGTGCAATCGATTTCTATCATGAAAATACCCCCTATAGGTCTTTTTTGAAAAAATTGTTGAAAATTTTTCATAAAAAAACGCACAAGTAAGATTTTTTTACTCATCCTGTAAAAAAGGTGTCAATCGTTCCATCTCATCATCCCCAAAAATGAGTGTTTTACGGAAGTGGGTATCTATTTTGCATTAGATGTTTTTAAAAAACAATGTTAAAAATGAAAAAAAAATAAAGCCCATTCACCTGAAAACTTTTCATTCGGATCTCCTTGGTTTTGTATGTTATACCAGGTAGTTTGCGAGCCAGTTGCGCCTGGGACGCCGTTGCGATTCTTAAGAACCTTTTCAATCGTATCGGTGTTTCCGGTTTCAACAACAACAACACTTTGCTGGGTCTCCTCTTCTTCGTAATCCATGAATTCATCTAGGTCGCTGTCCGAATCCGAGTTCGGAACGACGTAATTCACTGCGCGGTTGCGCTTTCGAGTTTCCACTTTACTCTTGCCCTTGACTGTTTTTCGAGCTTTTCTAGGAACGTCTGAATAACTGGATTCGCTTTCTTCGTCAGAAGATTCGTTGGAAGTGCTTGGTCTAAAAGATTAAGAAATGTAAAAGCTTATCGATTATTGAAAATTGCCAGTCGGACAATTTCCACCGATGATAATTGACACTAAAAGATGAAGACTAACTTCAGCGTCGTAATTATGGGAGAAAAACCCGGGGAACCTTCCCTCCTAGGTTTGCATTAACGCCACCTTTTTTGTACCATTTTTTAACTAATGCAACCTTTTTGCCACCAATTTCTTTATCATTTTTAAAGAAAATCCTTTAAAAGACATTTTTATGAATAAGAATTGCTACCTTAAAAAAGTCATTATGCATCCCTATTCCCTCCCCAAACCTAGAAATTTTTAATTTTCCGGGAAGAAAATTTACCTCACTTCCCCAAACCTGAATTTTTCAAAACTTCCCTCACAAAATTACAAAGCTGCTTAACTTGGCGGGGGGACTGTGGGAATTTTTCGTGGTAAAAATTGTCAATGATGGAAAATTCTGAGTTTGTAATTGCTGACAAGTAAAAAAACAAAAGATCCAACAAAGTTTTTTGTTTTATTTTTTTAAGGAAGATCAAAAAATTTCAATAAAAAGAATCAAAAACTTTTTTCAAAACAGTTTATTGTTTTTCGAAGGGTAAATATTTTTCTGCGGTAATACTTTTTTGAGGAAAAATATTTTCTAACGTAAAAAGCGTATTTTATCGCAGAAAAGTTTTTACCGCAGAAAAAAGTTTTTTATCGCAGAAAAATATTGATCCTTTTTCGAACGAAAATTCAAAAGTTTCAAATGAATCAAATTCAGGCACTATTACTTTTTTCCCGATTGGGTTTTTCCCAGAGATGCCAAGAACATTTTGTTCAAAATCAGAAAATACTAATTTTGGAGATCTAGCAAACATCTGATTTTTCAGTGTCAATTCTGATTTTTGAGATGCGAAATTTTGTCAAATTTATAAATATAATGGAAAATTAGCATTTAAATCTAATTTTTTAAGTCAGATTTGCTGATTTTGAACAAAATGTTCTCGGCATTTCTGGAAAAAATAGCGATAGTGGAAAAAGTAAAAATGCCCAAATTCGAACTTCTACCTCTGACGTTTTCTTCGAGGTGGAGATTTTTCGTCTGAACTAGATTCCGTTAAAGTTGTTTCAGCTCTTCGTCTTGTTGAACGACGCAGGAAATTTTCGTTCTCCAATTGCTAAAAAGTCAATCAATTCCGTTTAATACACAGACAAAATTTGAAACTCAACCAGGGCCTCTCTATACTTCAAGTCGCGAGCGCTGCGATTATCGGAGTCAAAAGTTGTCGCAAGCCAATTTTTTGGAGGTTTCTAGGTGGATTCTACTAATTTTTCTAGCTTGCGATAACTTTCTTATTCCGGAAGGGGTCGGTCGCAGAGCTCGCGACTGAAGTATAGATAGCTCCTTAAATAGGAGAACATAAATAAACAGATAAAAACTAAATTTTTCCGACAATTTAAAGAAAATAATATTGAGCATAAAATTAGGCGTAATCATTTTAACAACTAAGCATTTTTCTAAATGAAATTCTTTTATTTGTTATACGTAATTTCTCAAATGATAACACCATAGTCGTTTAAACAGAAAAAACATAGTACTATTGGCCTGCTTTTGCAGAAGATATTGCACTGGTTGGCCCTAATAATAATTGACGCTGATGTTCGCTTTCTTTCTTCTGAAATTCGGCATTCTCATTTTCCAACGCGTATGGTAATACCATGATCATTCCCGTCGTTGCGAACACCCATACAGCAGACTTCGTGAGCCAAAACTAAAAGAAAACAAATGAATAGTTGTATTAAGAATCGCGCCACAAATGCGGTAGCGGACAAAAAAACGAGAAAAAGAAAGAAGATTATGATAAAGCAACGATGGTGCAAATGGAGTGGCGCCTATAAAAAACGATGTTTTTACCGTGTTCGATGCAAACCATGTTGTCCAATTAGCTACACTAGAGACGCCTTTCAGAAGAGGTTCCGGAAACATTTCCTTCAAGCCTTCAATACGCTCCAAAAAAGTTTCATTCAACTCGTCTTCTGGAATACTGTCCCAATCAGGTTCCTGTTCACGAAAAACCGCCATCTTCTTTTCTCTATATCTAAAACTTGATATATCAAAATGATTATACAAAAAAATGGAGTTAGTAGTTCATGTTGTTGAATTCACTTATCATGGTCCAAAAGTTGAATTTTTTTAAATCATTCGAAAAACATCTTATTTTAGGGGTTTTTTAAGTTAAAAAACACATTGGTGATGTTATTTTTGCGTGAAAATCTATTTAAAAAAATACTAAAAAACTTAATTTTTTGAACTAAAACTTCGTTTTTTGATATCAAAAACGAAATTTTAATTCAAAAAATGAAGTTTTTCATATTTTTTTAAATAGATTTTCACGCAAAAATAACATCACCAATGTGTTTCTCGACTAAAACACCCCTAAAATAAGATGTTTTTCGAATGATTTAAAAAAAATTCAACTTTTGAACCATGGTAAGTGAACTCAACAATGTGAAATAGCTTCCAAAAAATATTTGATTAAACACATTATGATAAAGTAGAAGAGAGTTCAACAAATTTTAACTTTATTTAAAATATAATTAACCGGTAATGTAATAACAAAATGAGATACGTGTCACAAAGGAAAACAATATAAAAAAAACATGTCTCAATTAATAACAATGAAAAGAAACTATTCAGTTTCCATTGAGGTACCACCTTTTTGAGATTTTTCTGATTTCAAATAATCAGCCGAAGTTTTAGCATCAATAAATAAATCCGCACACTCACGTATATCGGACTCCTAAAATTAGGATGTAAGAAAATAGAGATCGAAAATTTAGATCAATTTTTATCATCAAAATCGATCAAAACTGCATGTTTTTACTCGATTATGATCAAAAACTCGCGTGCATTTCGATAAGACCCTCATAGATCTACAAGTAGAACCCCCACCCAAAAATTGTGAAACAATCATAAGACTCCGCTTACGTTTTTTTCAAAAAATCTTCCAAAATTTTGAGCAAACGCATAAGGGACCAAGGCAATTTTTTTCGATTTTTTCAAAAATTCTTAAAAACCACCTTGGTCGCATTACGTTTCTCGCGCCGTAGTATTGAATACTGGATCATACGTGGGCAAGAGGTGGGTTGACCCACCCCCATATCGCCGCAAGAGGGGTAAAATGTAGAAAACATGTCGCAGTTGGGTAATGGATGAGGGAAAAATTGTATCGCAGGTCGGCGCGAAGCACCGACCTGCAACGTTTTTTTTTTGGTCGACAAACGTATCGCATTTAAGTTTTCGACCTACCCCCCTTGCCCATGTATGTTGGTGATAGTGGGTGATGCCACTCACTGGGTGATGATTGGATGAATTTTGGGTGCTATCACCCATTTTCCACCCCCTGATCTCGACCACTGTTCGAGACGGTTCGCGCGCGGCCTTATAATTTTGGCTTGAGTACGTGTAAATTCATATTTTTTCTAAAAAAATAATTAAATTTTCAGTTTTTCATTAAAAAAATATTGTTTTCCATTTTCTAAAAATCCAAAAGCCTATATTTCCTGAAAATCAGGCAATCTTATTCTATTCGTCCAGGAACCGGTATTTTCTGAAAAATGAACGCCACCGAATTTTGCTCTTCTACAGCTAGAGGAATGTTTAAAGGAATTTCTATAAACTCTGATCGAGTCATTCACTGTGAAAACTTGATCCACATCAGAAATCTTCTCTATATTCCATCAATAACTATTCTAATTTTTCTCTGCCTCTTATTGTTGTTTGTCACATTTAGTGGAAAAATCAAAGAAGACTATAAATATTTTATTTTAAACTCGATCCTATTAAACCTATCATATTCCCTATACATGGAATTTTACACCCTATTTTTTCCTCCCGAATTTAACCAATTTGACATAATATCATCCATTTTTTACCGTTATATTAATAATTTGTCTTTTTGTGTTTCTTTCCCTATGGCTCTGAATCGATTTTTGATCATGTTTTTCTCGGATGTCTATAAAAAATTCCACTCTACCATATTTTTGATTTTTTTCATCATAGTTTTCGATTTTTTCATGATTTTGTTAGATTTTTTGACAAATTTTTTTCTACCCCTAGAAGTCTATTTGATTTTTCTTTTTTTAATAACAATCTTGACTATGGTTTTTGCCCTTTTAGTAGTCTCAAAAATCCGTCATGACTCGAAAATGTTTCTCACACATGAGCCCGCTTTTTCTACGACTTTATCCGATATGAAGCGGGCTTCTATCTATTGTATTCTACAAGCTCTGATCTCCCTGATAAATCCTGGAGTGAACCTGTTTTATATCATGTTTTATCTGTATTTTCATAAGAATCCGAGCTTGTATGAAATTTTTATTGATACCTATATTTTCATCACGACAATGATAGATATTATTGTGGTAATGGCGATCATATGTGATTTTTTGATTCTTTTATTGGTGCTCAAATCTTATAGAAATGTGATTTTTGAATTTTTTATATGGATATGGAGAAAATTTTTGGCTAGAAATGCAATAGCCAGTAGATCGATAAATGGCTCTAATAAATTTACACCAAACTATGATAAAAATAGAAGCAATAAAATGTTAAATAATTATATAAGCTCAAATAAAATTTAATATAAAAATTCGAGTTTGAGTTATAACATGTTCCTTGTTAAAGGTACAGTGCACGTTCGATAAAATTTTGGTTGCAATGTTTTCGTTTTAATACACAGAAAAATTCAAATTTCTCTTTATGAGAGACCGTATAAATCCTTAAATTATATGCTTAACAAATTTTTTCTCCTTGATAAGTTCAACAGGCTAGAAAGCAATGTAATTTTTTGCAGGAGGAGCGGTGAGGAAAAAGCAGGAAAAAATTACATTGCTTTCTAGCCTGTCGAACTTATCAAGGAGAAAAAATTTGATGAGCATATAATTTAAAGATTTACACAGTCTCTCATAAAGAGAAATTTGAATTTTTCTTTGTATTGAAACGAAAACATTACAACCTTTTATCGAACGTGCACTATATCTTTAAATGATCATATTAACACTTCCCCACATCTTGATCATTGGTGTCTCTTTCCGACCAGTTTCTCACGCTGAGCGCGATGCTGCAAAAATTTTTTGAAAAAAACTCACTTAAGGGGGCAGGTCTGTTTCAAGAGGCAAAAAGTCTGTGCCAACTATTAGGTTGATCGATAAGTTTTGGGCCCCCTCTCAAAAATTTCATTTTTCTAAATTTTTTCTTACTTTTTTTTGCTAGTAGTATAGAATGAAGTCTGAACTTTCATTTTTTAATAACAAATTTTTGGTTTTTAGCAAAATGGAAAAAAATAGAGGCGTTATTCGCGAACTGTTGAAATTTGAGTATGAACTGGGCCACAGCGCAAAAGAGGCCGTTAAGAACATCAATCGCGCGAAAGGGAATGGAACCGTGTCTTATACGAATGCCAAAGTATGGTTCTCCAAGTTCCGAAACAACGAAATGGATATTTCCGACAAAAAAAGGTCTGGGCGGCCTCAAGAAGTCGATCGAGTCGCTGTCGTCAACGCTGTTGAAGCCCATCCGTCACCAGAAAGGACTTTCGGGCAAAGAAAGCGATGCTTTGCGTGTGGTGGGACAGGCGTGGGACCATATTTTGGGAGCTTCTGGAGCAAGGGAGGACCGTTAACTCGAACGTCTACTGTGAACAACTCGAAAACACCCGCCGTGCCCTTCGAAATCGTCGAATCCCTGTGATTTTCCTCGATGACAACGCAAAACCCCATAGATCAAGGCAAACGCAACAAAAGGTTCAAGACATGGGATGGAAGCATCTGGAGCATCCGCCGTACAGCTCGAACCTCTCCCCAAGCGACTTCTACCTATTCCGAGCGTTGGAGCACTGGTTGCGCGGAAAAAAGTTCAGAACCATCGAAGAAATGCGCCAAAGTCTTACAGAATTCTTCGATTCTAAGGACAGAGATTGGTACCGCCGTGGAATCGCCAAACTCGAAGAACAATGGCAAAAAGTGATAGAATCTGGTGGAGAATACTTTGATTATTAGTTTTGTGTTGCTTTGTTCATCTTTTGTTCAATAAAATATTGTTTTTGAGAGGGGGCCCAAAACTTATCGATCAACCTAATATATTGAGCATATTATATTGGTTTATATTATATTGAGCATAGCATTCATTCGATTTCCAAATTTCGACTCATTTTCAGGTTAAAAATGAGGGACAAAATTTTATTTAGCCCAATAACTCCAAATATAGTCGATTTCCAGCCAAAATTTTAAAAAATGGACAGGCGTGTCAAGAGGTTAGCGCGCGACTCAGAAGGCGCGGGTTCGATCCCCTCTTAGGGATATTTCTTTTTGCATTGTCCATATTACTTTAAAATGTGTATCTAGGGGTAATTTTGTACGAGGAACTCGAATTTGATGTTGTTTTTGCGTGAAGATCTTTAGAAAAAAATAGAAAATGCGAATTTTCACCAAATTCTCTCAAAATTTATAGTTTTGCTATTTCAAACTATAGTTTTGCTATTCCGAGATGAAAATTCGCATTTTCTATTTTTTTTTACATGGAGCTATGCTCTAATAAAAAAAAGAAAAAAATTCCTATATATATAAAAAGAGTAAATCTTGTACCTTTTGTTTACTTCACCCCCCCCCCCCAACTGAAAAAAATTGTATTTGAATAAGTACCGACATTATTTTATGTAATATTTTATTTTTAGGCAGCTCCGACTCTGGAAAAAGCACGATTGCTAAACAAATGAGGTAAATTAAATAAAAGAGTTCTCTATATTTGTTTGGAATTTTGGAGCTGTACGACCTGAGGGGGTGCACTTAATGTGACTCCAAAGGTCGAAATAAAAAACGTTAAAATTTTTATAGAAACACAACCTTTAGGGGTAAAAATTGACGTAGAACACGCTGGTGCTATTATTTTCACTCTAAAATCATCGAAAACCGATGAATTTTCACATTCCATTTCTCAATCATTATTCACTTTCGCTTTTTTCATTTTTTTCCATTTTTTAAGCGCTCAATATGGCTAATCCGCTTGAAGAACTGCGTGATATGACACTTCAAGAGTTGGTTGATAAGTTTAATTTATCGGATGATGATTTTGAGGAGTGGCTTAAGGTATGTGCTTTTAAAGTGAATGCTACCATACAAGATTGTAACGTATCTTTAGGATTTGGGTTGCTTCACCAGCTAGAAAATGCCCCTATAGTGATCATGAGATGAAGCTGAGAAATGGAAAGTGGTTTTGCCAAAAGCGTGTATGTATGAGGTTGCATGGTAGGAAAGTTAAGAAGAGTTACCTAGCTAGTACCTTCTTCGAGAGAGTCGATAATAGGAGCATGATCAAGAAGGTAGATGTTTTAATTTGGGAAAAGCCTTTATCACTTTATTAGATTTTCTTTCGTACTTCTGGGCACATAAGTATGGTACGGTGAGAGATGTTGCTCGTGAAGTTGGCGTTAATAATAAGACAGTTGCGCACCATTATGTTCGATTCCGAAAAATTTGCCGCGCATATTTCCGTGTTGTGCAATGCCGTGAAGCGTAAGCCTTGGATGCGTTGAATATGCGAATTTCAAGACAGCTATAAATAGGCAACGATCTTAATAGTTTTGTTCAATTGTTTTATTCGATTGTTTTGTGTAATAAAGCGTTTTATTGTATTATGTACAATGAAAAGTCGTACTGTCACGGTAAGGCAGCGCGATAACATCCGTCGGATCCTATCCGACTTGGCGGACCGGGAATTCGCGTGTTTGTTGATGAGCATTTTATGAGTGTGAGGAAGAATATGAGAAGACGTCAGTGCGGCGACGTCCAAGATGGATTTTTGGTGGAGTCGAGGAAGGTTCCAGCCACTCCTTCATGGTTCCGGTTCGTCGCAGAAGGGCGATCGATTTGCTCCCCAACATCCAGCGTTATGTTCGCCCAGCATCTATTGTGGTTACTGATGAATGGAGAGCCTATCGTCAAATCCGGATGCAGCATCGCACTTTCGAGGAGTGGCTTAAGGTATATAGGCATCTAACTGTGAATCATCATCGTTATTTTGTTGACCCCGCTATTGGGATCCATACTCAACGGATCGAAAATAAATGAGGTCAATGGAAGTCCGAAGTTCGGCGTATCAAGGGCGTTAGCGATAGGCAACTGCACGGTAGGATCGCCGAATTCCTCTGGCACGAACGCTTTGGTGATCATGTATTTTATGACTTCTGGTTGCATGTTTCTGGGCAATATCAGGTCGATCGTTAATTTATTTATTCATTGCGTTTAAGTTGTTGTTGTGTTTAATTTTTAAGTTGTTCTTATTAGGTTAGATAAAAAATTTGAAATCAAAAATGTGAAAATTCAATCGGTTTTCGATGCTTTTGGAATGAACATAATAGCACCAGCGTGTTCCGCGTCAATTCTTACCCCTAAGGGATGTGTTTCTATAAAAATTTTAACGTTTTTTACTTCGGCCTTTGGAGTCACGTTAAGTTGTTGTCGGACATTTGGTCGACCGGACAGGGGTCTTAAGCTTAGGCTTTAGGATTAGAGTCGACCAACTGTCCAGTCGGCCAAGTGTCCGGTCGACCAACTGTCCGGCATTCCGTTAAGTGCACCCCCTCAGGTCGTACAGCTCTGGAATTTTTATTTCAGAATCTTACATAAAGAAGGCTTTAACGAAGCAGAAATGTTGCATTTTCGCACAGTAGTCTACAAAAACCTTATCCAATCATATCATTATATAGCTCGCGGGACTCTAGAATTAACTATACCCATTCCACATTGGGAAAAGGTATTCCGATGTGCTTCTAACTTAATTTAACCATTTTAGCCGCTGATAACGAGATTTTTAACAAATCACAATGCTTTAACTGACGCCGATTGCCTTGAACAAATCGAGATTTTAAAACATATTCGACCCTATAAATGCGTAGAAAGGTTACTAGAGAGGAGACTTGAAGTATATCTACCAGATAATACGAATTAGTTGGTTAAAATGTTAGAAAAAATTTTGAAAAAACGTTTTTTAGCTTTTTCGCAGACCTAGATCGCATTCTTATGCACGACTATCAACCCAATATAATGGATGTTTTGCATGCTCGTATTATTACATCTGGAGTTTATGAAATCGAGTTTAATTTTAAAAAATTTAATATAAAGTTAATTTTTATAAAGGAACTAAAAAGGATCATAGCAAAAAATTTAGATTAATCGATGTAGGAGGACAAAGAACGGAACGACGTAAATGGATACATTGTTTTTCAAATGTGACAGCCATATTGTTCATAACATCATTATCTTCTTATGATCAATTCATGGTTGAAGATCCAACGACGGTAAACAATTTAAATGACTATTAAGGGTCGCCACAAGCTATCGTACTTTTTCGGTACGATGACCTTAAAATTTTCATTTATCGTACAGAGCGTTCATTTTGGTATGCAGCATCAATGTTTTTAGTCGTTTTCGCACCCCCTCTAATGAATTTCTATGAGGTCTTTTTTAAATTGTAGCTGAACAATGACCGAATAACTGTTGCTAAAAATTTTTGAAATCCGTTGATCTTAACATTGTCAAAAATTACTTTGAAGTTTTCAAAGTCGATTTTCTTCATCTTAATAAAATGTTAGAAATTTAATTTTTGTATGAAAATACAGAGCTTTAGTCCCTCTAACAAATGCAAAAAACCGTATATAA
>JAQGCP010000975.1:0-13914 GCA_034699885.1 Acrobeloides thornei | reverse complement strand
GGGGGAACTTCGCACACGAGTGCAAAATTCTATCCACAGTGAACCAAAATGCTAAAAATTTCGCTGAGGGTAAAAAATGTTGAACGCATTGCCAAGTAGTGAGGATTTCTTGATTCAACTTTTACCGAATTTAACCTAGCCCTATAAAGTTGCTAATGAGTATCTATTCTTTGTAATATCATAGGTTGAAACAGAATTTAATTTAGAAAATGGAAGTTTGTATTAAACTTATTATTGCTGGTACCAAACCTAAAACAATGCTTTCATCGCTTGATAATGGTAGCACTCTCGACATGATGTTAGATGAAATAGCCAAATCCACAAAAATATCTTTTATTAAAGAAAGTGTCACGATAAAACAGTACAATGAAAAATTTAATGAATATATCGACATCGACTCACCTTATGCAGAAATTTTAGTAAACGATGGCACGAAGTATGAAGTACATGTTATGTTATATTGTGAAAAAAAGCAAGAAACACCGTCAAAATCTCAAGTATCCATCGCCGGTATAGCTACCGAGATTATTCAAGATTTAACATCGGCCAAGATCCCTATCGATACGTCACAAACGAAAGCAGTTGAAAATGAAAGTACTGCTTCAAATATTAAAAAATATGATGACCAAACGAATGAAATGAATAAGAAGATTATTAAAAACGATGAAATCGAGAAAATTTTTGATGATGGTGTTGATAATAAACCCATTACTTCTACAACATCTACTAGTCAATCAATGAATTCCGAAGAAAACAATGCAGGCAATATCAAAGAAAACAATGACATCGATAACAAAGGAAACGATACTAAAGAAGATGAGAATAAAGAAACGAAATTTTCGAAATCGAATGAAGAAAAAAAGATCATTAAAAACAAGAATAAAAATTCTTCCACAACAAATCAAGAAATCGTCAAGCAGAAACTGAATACAGCAGAAATTATCAAAGAATCTGATACCAAAACGAGCAAGATATCATCATCAAACAATACCTCTACGTCGTTTAAAGCAAATAAATTACATGGACGAGTTACTGTAGAAAAACTGGAAAGTACGTAATAAAAAAATTTTAAAGAAAAATTAATTGAGAAAATTATTTTTTAGAAATCTTACCAGAACCAATTGTTCCAGAATTAAAGCATACAATAAATTATGAAAACAATAAAATTGCATATGCTGAGAATTCATATTTCAAGGATACAAATGCGATTGAAACAACTCAAGCTCGAGGTTATATCACGAGTACTGCGCATCGAGAGGTATATTTTAAAAAATATTCAATTTGACGCTATGAAGAAATTTATAAGATCTAATCATGTTCAAATAAAAAATTGTGAAATAAAAAAAATTGGCGAGAGCTAAGAAAATTTAGATGAAAAAATTTGGAGAGAAAAAAATTTACGGTCTCATAAGGTATTGAAGCGTGAGTGCAAAAATTTTTTTTGCAAAAACTGAGTTGGCGTGCGCCAACGCCGATATGCTCTAACGTATACAGTGTTTTTTTACACTCGCGCGCCAACACCTTATGAGCACTCTTAATAATTCTATAAAACTAAAAATATTTCATACGAGAGATTTTTATTTGTTAATTTTACGAAAATTTCGTAAATATTCATGAGAGATTATTTATTCGTTTTCATTCGAAATTTTTTTTAAATTTGTCTATTGCTGATTTTTGAAAAGGCTATAGTAAAGCAGAGATTGAGTAAGTACAAGCAGATTCGAAAGAGAAGATAGGAAGAAAAATTTCTCAAATTCGAAAAGTTTCTTGAAATTTTTTCCAAAAATCGACAATTTTTTGATAGCTTTAAAGGTAGTCTTCGCCTCCACCATTTAAATTAACAACGGTATTTTTTGATGTAATATTTTTTTATAATATCTTTTTGGATGTAATATAGAGTATTTTTTTGTAATGTTTTTTGTGTGTGCTAAAATTCGGATTCTGAATTAGGATTCTAAATCTGGATTCTGAATTATGATTTTGGATTCTGGATCCGGATTCTGATTCTGAATCCGGATTCGGAATCCAGATTCTGAACTTGGATTCTGATTCTGAATCCGAATTCTGATTCTGAATCGGGAATCAGAATCCAAATTCGGATCCTAAATCCGGATTCCGGATTCAGAATCTGGATTCAGAATTCGGATTCAGAATCTGAAAAACTACTGGGGTCGAATACCCAAAAAGTGATAAAAAAAAGTGCTAATTTTTGATATTTTCGTTCTAAAAAATCGAAATTAAAAGCTTTTTCAATAAAATTTTTTGTAAAAAAAATCCGTAACCTTGGCAATCGAATGAACCCATGAGCGATTGAAAAGGATTTAAACTCGATTTTTGGCGACCTTTTGAAAGTCCGGAATAAATTTTCTAACATACTGTATTTCCTAATCATACATGAACAAGGGGGACAAGCTACCTCGGGGCTATATGTTGTCGACCAAAAAAAAGGTCGCCATCTAATTTTTTGGTTCGGCTATATAGCTTTGAGACTTGGAACTCCGAGGCTATATGAATCTTAATTTTTGGCTCGAAAATAGCTACATGAGGGGGGGGACAGTTCCCCTCCCATTGATAATGTATGTTTCTAATAAAGTTATTTCTTGTTGTTTGCGACCACAACAAGAGGAACTAGTCCTAATTCCTATTTCCCAGATTTTTTGAAATTCAAATAAATCATCATACACACTCATGATCACACGCGTACAAATCCCCCCTTCCCCAATTGGGAGGGGGGGGGGGGTCGCGCACAAACCAAATCGAGGTCCGCGCGCGGGACAAAATTGTTCCAAATTTCTTATTTTTTCAACAAAAATGTTCAAAATTTGGTATCGTAATTTTCTGAGCATTTGCAGCTTAAAAACGATCATTTTTGTAAAAATTTCGCTGTTTTCTGCTAAAAGCAACATGATTTTAGCCATACGTGGGCAAGGAATGAAATCAGCGACCAAAAATGCGAATTAGGTCTATTACCCATTTCGCATTTTTGGGTCTATAAAAATTCAAATTTATTGGCGATTTCGTGATTTGAATGTTATTTTTGGCGAATAATGCATTTTTTGATGACCCACATCAAAATCCCAAATTTTCGCGCTTCGCTCGAAAAAATGCGAATTGGGTGCATTTTTTTCTTGAGTGTGGAGATATAAGGGGATCATGTTCCCTTCTTGCCCACGAATGATTTCAACCAAAATTTTTTGAAAAAACAACATAAGGGGGACCTTTTTTCCGATTTTCGGTGAAAGATTGAGGGACCAAGGTGATTTTTTCCGCGCGTAAAGGGTCAAAATTTTGGGAGGGTGTTTGTACACGTGTGCCCATGATATTTTCAAAACAAAACAAAAAACATTAGGAGGTGTCTTTAGGATTTTTTTCGAAATTTTTCAAGCTCTCACTTATAAATGGGTTGCCCAAATTGCTTCCCATACAGCCGTACCTAAAGGCTATAGATTTCTCTATCATTCTCGGAATTTCTACTGATAGTTTTATAGATCCATTATGGAGACACACCTCACGACGAAACACTGACCCGATCAAACGTGACACAACATACTGCCATGCTAGGAGATTTATATGATGCGACTAGAGATAAATTCATTGGCATGAATATATTTACAAGCAAGTAAATATTTAAATATACTTTTCTCTTTTTTATTTTATAAAAATCCTAGAAATCTTCCAAACGACGCATATCAAACATTCCCAAATCATCACGTTGACTCGGAATATGTTATCTCAAACAAGCTTTCAGATAAATTAAATTTATTGAAACTCGATGGAGAATTGACCCTGAGTATATTAAGTGGTATAGCTTCGATTACTGGATCTGGCGGCTATTTAAACGAAAAACGTCATACACACAATTCGGTTCAATGTAATTTCATATACAAAACGCGCACGATCGACGAAAAGCTTCACATAACAAGTGATATATTACGACCATACTTCTGTCCTTCGATCGGTAATGAGGGCACGCATGTCGTCATCGGCATATCATATGGCGCTAATGCGACGATTTCTTTAACTTATGAATATTCTAAAGAAACCTCGAAAACCGATTTGTTCGGAATGATAGGAAAAGGAACAAATAAGCATAAAAAGAAAGACGCCAAAACCGATGTAGTTTCGAAAATTGCAACAGGTATATTCGATCGCATGCAGAATATCTTCGGTGGTGGTAGCATTAGTGCGCAAAAATTAGATACGAGCGGTCTTGACGAAAAGAAAATGATATTAAAAGTGTTTGCTGATATTGAAGCAAACGTCGGTGCCACACCCAACACCATTCAAGAGGCGATGGAATTTATTCGGAATGTGCCGAAATTTATTACTGGAAAAGGAAAACAAATCGAATTTATATTATTTCCATTATCAATTTTGAAGAAACGACTAAATCTACAAATCGAAGTGGATCGACTTTATTGTCGTATCCAAGCGGACACGATTAAATACATTGAGCATATTTTCGACCGAATTGAGGAATCTCATCAAAAATTGAATGAGATTGAAGCCATGATAAGAAAATATCAGGCCTTCACGTCAAAAACTGAAAAAGAAAGAATCCGAGAATTTCGATTTAACTTTGACACATCCGTCTCCAAATTCCGAGAAGAATTGGGCCAGCTAGTGCAAAAAGTACGCTCAGGCCAACCAATCGATCAATTAAATGCTATTCGAAAAGTCTTCGAAGATGATCCCAATATTGGAAGTAAGCAAGTTGGAAAATTTGAAGAATCTTGTGAACCACTTAAGGAAAAATTTACTCTATTGGAAGAATTCGAAGCACATGATGTCGTTCTCATTACAACATACACGGATTTGCTCAAAGCCAAAAATAAGGCGATTGGTCAAGAATTATATCTTTTATTTTTTTCATTCAACGATGAACAACGTGATCCGAAATGGGGGGACGTTATAAGATATTTCTTGCAACGGCGCGGAGAGATCGAAGATTTACAAAATAATCCTACGGATAAGGATTTAAATGAAATTTTCATGGCCATTGATATAGATGTTATACCGGGTATCATGAAAAAAGAAGGATTAAACGATGGTTTAAGAATTTGTTTAATAATTGATGGTGAATATGTAAACGAAGATGTATACGCGAATGACGAGTTTATTATGAATACGCCTACCGTACAATGCAATTCAAAAATGCTAATAAATGATGAAGTCAAAGATCAAAGGTCTTTAAGTTTGGCTTGTCCTAAATCCTTTTTTGGTGGACGCTGTGACAAAAAAGAAACTGCATGGTATTGTTCGAGATGCCGTCAAGAGATATTATATGGTCTCGATGAACATTTTTATTGTGAATGTGGTCATCAAGCGATAAATTCCTATGGATTTAAATGTGGTAGCAAAATGCATGGCATTAAATATGTTCCGTTCGATAAAGATGTTTTAAATAAATTGTTAAGAAAAATGAAACTAGAACCAACATCTTCAAAAAGTAAGTTAAAAAATATTAAAAATAGAAATAGGATTGAGAGGCGATGGGGATACTTGCGGACGGATATTTGCGGGCGGGGACATTTGCAAAAAATTCAACTTGTTGAAAAAATTGAGTTTTTTGAAAAAATTGAATTTTTCAAACGTTTCGTCCGCAAATGTCCTGTTCGCAAAAGTCCGTCCGCAAATTTCCATCCGCAAATGTCCCGTCTGCAAATGTCCGTCTGTAAGTATCCCGATTGAGAAATATTTGAATTTAGATAAGCAAGAATTTTATATATTCGATCAAAATGCCCCGATTAAGAATCCAGAAATCCGAAATGAATTTATTACGATTACCACTACTAAACGAATCGAAGAAAATTTTAAAGAAAAGGTAGGGACGGCCACGTGTTTTCTAAAGTCCTATTTTTAATGCAAATTTTTCCGAAAAATGTTGTGGAAACTATTTTTAGGACAAAATTTGGTTAGTTCTGAAAAAAAACCGCATCAAAAAAGCTTTTTCCTAGCCGGTAATCGATTAACAAAACTAGGCAATTTCGTACACTTTTTTCTTAAGGAAAATGCTAAAAAAGCGTGCACGGCGCATTCAAATGCTGTTTTTTCGAAGAGTTTAGCGTTTTAAGTGCTGATTTTTTGTAGTCAGGGGTTTTTCTAAGCGGGGAATCGATTGCGCGCATTTTTGAAGCATGAAAAATTTAGATTGACTCTGATTCAGGCAATTTTCTCTCTAATACATAGCAAGGAGTGTGTATTAAGCGAAACTGAGATAAAATCCAACTTAGGGCAGAGTAGAACATTTAAAAAAATTTTTTTAACAAGTGACTCTCTAGGGGTAATTTTATGCGGGGAATCGATTGCGCGCACTCCCGAACCTTGAAAACGCTTCCTTGACCCTGATTCAGGGAAGGAATCTGTGTATTGAAGCGAAAATCAAACATTTCGGATTTTAATGAGAAAACCGTCGATTCTTAGGTTTTTCTAGGCGGGGAATCGATTGCGCGCACTCCCGAACCGTAAAAACGCTTCCTTCACCCTGATTCAGGGAAAAACAAAAAAATCGCACTTTCAATGCTTGAAAACCCTTGTTTTGACCCGTTTTGGTCGATTTTTGTATATTTTATAAATATTTTGGCATTATATTTTATGTAATATTTTTATTACAATTGAAGCGTTTTCACGGTTCGGGAGTGCGCGCAATCTATTTCCCACCTAGAAAAACCTAAGAATCGACAGTTTTCTCATAAAAATCCGAAAATATTTGATTTTCGCTTCAATACACCGATTCCTTCCCTGAATCAGGGTCAAGGAAGCGTTTTCAAGGTTCGGGAATGAGCGCAATCGATTCCCCGCATAGAATTACCCTTAAATGTTTGGCAAAAATCAATTGTGCCAGAAAATTTACTTAGGACAGTAAAAGCTAATTTTTGATGCAAAATGTATCCAAAAAATTGGTATATGGTCAAAGATTGGGGATAACTTTTTATTGAAGCATGATCAACTTATAGTTGTTATATAAAAATGATAGAGATGATCAAGAACAACAAACTGAGTGGTCGCACGAGGTTCAAAACAATTCCTATAAGCTATGATCATTGGAAAATTAGTACCCGGATGTGTACCATGTTTTATGTACCAATTTTGATAACTCAATTTCGTGTACAAAAATTTTTTTTCAAATTTTTTCATTAGCGCAATCGTGTTCAGCATGGTCGAAAACCTCCAAAGATGTCCCTCTTCCGGTCGGCCCTCGAAGTGTTAAAGGAAAAAAAACTTTTCTTACTTCAAAACAAGATGGTTGATCTCCAAAAGCAAATTCAATTAATGTTGCCGCATAACACCAAATATTACTTGGACGCGGAATATTATTCCTATACAGAAAAATTTCCTAATTATAATAGATAGATAATTGTTACCCAATTATTCCATCTATGTCTTTGTATTTTTTAGCACGTCTAAATCTGCACAATTTAATTTCCCCACGATCGTTTAATATGATATGAGCCGAGTTAATATTGTCAAGTGCAAATCCTTGTTTATGTATTTCCAACAAAGCATTTAAAAGTACACAAGAAATATACCCTAAGATTCCTTCTGATAAAGCGTCTTCAAAAGCTTCATAGCCAAAGTTATTTATAAATTGACTGTAAAATTCTTTTAAATTCATGTCCATTAATTCGAAGCATATGCCGTAATTGGACCTCATATTGTACTCAATTGGTCCCCAGCCATAAAATTGTGGGATAAATGGCTGCCCTGCAAATTTATGAAGAAATGATAGTTCATCAATCATGAAAATGATATTAAATTGAGATTTAAAATATTCTTTTAGAATTATCCACTTATCAGCATTAACGTGATAACATATTTGGATATTATATCTAAAAAAGAGTTCTTTTTTTTCATTCGGAAGGAGTAATCGGAATTTAAGCTCTGAATAAGATAAATTATATCTTCTACTATTTTCTTCAAAAATTAATGTATCTAACTTTCTAAAGTTTTCTTCAAATAAGATCATATTCAATTCCTAAAATATTATATTAATCTCAGTCCAGGGAGTAACTTCAACTTTATAGTGAGGGGAGGGGGGGGGGGGGGTCGCGTTTCGCAACATTGTCTTGATTCTGTCAAAAAATTTCTTCAAATCTCAGAGAATGAATTATCCTTTTTTTCTTTTTTTAGTACAATCTTTTTGTCACTACTGTAAATTTCATAATTTAAAATACTCACTTCATATTTTCCAAATTTCTCCTTTATTAAAGACTCATTACTTCTACATTTCTCTTCAGCATTTTTATAATAAGGTGTATTTTTGAGTTCATCAATAGTAGCGCGTTCATCTACTCGCTTCAAGCAACGACTAATTAATTTCAATTCATCGGCATAATTATAAGCATAATTAATAGTATCTTTATTTATTATTACAACCTTTTTTTTGATATGAGCACATTGTAAAAGTGTTTCTGGATCGATGTTTTCAATAAATTGCATCAAGGCAATCGGGTCCGTGTTCATATCGGGGTTCAGCCCCAACACATTTTCATATGGGTGAAATCCACATATAAATTCCAATAATGTCATTCCTAGGCCCCAAATATCATATTTTGGATCTTTTACTTCAGTACTCCGCACTCTTTCTGGTGGCCAATAAAGTATTGTACCTACATAATTTCCGGTAATGGTCTCGTCCATTACACGGGATTCACTAAAATCTCCGACTTTGATTTTACCACGCCTATTAAACAATATATTCTCCGGCTTAATATCTCGGTGTATAATGTTTTCCCTATGACAATATTCTAAACCGTCAATTATTGGAACAACTATATTTGGTAATATATAAAATGGACATCCTGTTTCGAATTTAAGAATTAACTCATTTAGTTCACTAAGGTTCATATCCATCAATTCAATGCATAATAAAGCATAGTCTCGATCGAAACAGAGCCCATAAAATTCAACAATGTCGTTGGAATCTTTTAACTGGCTTAAAATATTTGCTTCTTTTATCAACTTATCAGTGTATTTATTTGTATTATCCCATCCACGCATTCTCTTCTTCTTCTGTATTGGAAATCGTTTAACAGCCATATCTAGCCCAGTTGGTTTGTAACGATACATTCTTACTTCAAACTGTGAAGCGCCTAATAGAGTATTTGTGTCGACTAGATCATCTGAATTAAATGGCAGAATTGACCCAGAAATAAATAGTTTATTAATGAAGTCGTTATCCAAACCGGATGAGTTGTGTGGTGTTCGAGAATCGGACATTTTAATATAACTTTATAATAAAAATACAATTTTTAAAGACGATAGAGAATTTCCTTATCACTCAAAATTTTCAACAAAGCTTCTAACCACACAAGAAATATACCCTAAGATTCCTTCTGATAAAGTGTGCTTAAAAGCTTCATAGCCAAAGTTATTTTTTATATTTTTCAATATTTTGCTCACTTACATCTTTATTATTAAACAATCCACACAAAAAACTTTACCACGAATTTTTTTCTATAATTTCTTTTTTTAAATGTACAAAATGTGCAAATTTTCAACAAAACTCATTCGCAAAATAATTGCCAAAACAATGACATTAAAATGGTACTTTTGGCAAAAAATAGTATTTTTTGGAGCAACAATTTTTTTGACTATTTTCGGAGGAAAATGTCATTTTTATTGAAAAAATGGGCATTTTTTACAGTCCACTTAAAATGCAACACTTAAATTTTCGCATTTTATCACTTTTTTCAACGAGTTCCATTTAAATTTTATTTTTTAGAATTTAAAAGAAATATTTGCGATCCGCTATAATTAGCGTAAAAAAGGCAAGGAGTCCGTGAAATTGCCCGATATTGAACCGTCGACAGTCTCTCGCGCTATCAAACGATTTGAAGAAACTGGCAGCAATGAAGACCGGAAAAGAAACAGTGAAAAACCGACAAGAAGCCTTATTCCGTGGACCCACACCATTTTTGGAGGCGATGAATGGACTTTTCAGCAAGACGGGGCTCCAGGATACAAGGCGATAGAGACCCAAGCCTTTCTTCGCTAAAACTGCCCCGATTTCATCAAAGTCGATACACACTGGAGGAATGCTGATGGCGAGCCACCGAACTCCCCGGATTTGAACCCTCTCGATTATGCGGTGTGGAGCATTTTAGAAGAAAAGGCGTGTGCGAAGCCTTACAAGAATTTGAATCTTTGAAACGAGAATTGAAAAAGCGTGGAATGAAATCACCTTGGACACTTTGGTCAAGATCGTGGACGACTTTCCGAAGCGTTTGAAGGCTTGCATTGATGCGAATCCGGCCATTTTGAATAAACCCTGTTGTTTTATTGTTATAAATTGTTATTTGTTGAGTTTGAATAAATTCATTGAAAAAAAGGGATAAAAATGCGAAAATTTAAGTGTTGCATTTTAAGTGGACCACCCTGTAGACGACCGGTTTAAACGAAATTTTTTTGGCCTAGCCTGAAATGCAATACGCATGTACTTTGATCTCATAGAGTTCCTCACTGTTCGATCAAGGTATTGGACGTCTTTTTTGTAGTCTGTAATCAGTTCCTTGAATTTTACAGGGTGGGGCAGAGGGCTCCTTTATCAGAAAAGCTCGCCTATTTTTGAGCTCACCTGTTTTTGAGCTTGCCTACTTTATATACAAGTGGAGCAAAAAGTTCTAAAATTTTAAATTTCTGGTAGGCCAAAAAAAAAGAGAGAGACCATTCCATATATCGAAAAATGCACAATTTGTACTAAAATTGTTGGTTCTAAGCTAACATGTGTTAGCTGGATCATGTATTACACGAATTGCAACAATTTGCTCGATTTTGATGTAAAATTGGCCTTTTGGATGAAAAAATGAAAAATTTTGGTAAAAAATCATATTGGAGGAGAGCAGGCCAAAAAATTTCGTTTAAACCGTCGCCCATGGTGCTACAACTACTATTGATGTGTCTATAAATTTATTAAGCTCTATTGAATCTAATCGCGGTTACATCACTAGTAAAATATTAGAGGAAACTCTATATGAGCCAATGGGATATAGAATAAAAACAATTCAGGGTTCGTATCCAATAGTTGAACGAAAAATACCACTCAGTTGTGAAAAAGTAATAACATCATTACATATATTTCAGTATTTTACCATCATTTTATAGATTTTTATTGGCTGGTATGAAATTGCCTTAAATTATGATCCTAATGGTATACCTCCAAAGAATTTAAATATGGCACAAGAAAGAGAATTTACATTAAATAACCATGTGAGAATGATATATAAATACATGTAATTTTTATTATAAAGAAATAAAAAGGATTGTACATCCACAAAAAAGTAACTGAGACGTATTATGCGTATTAGTTCTTCCATTCCTTGTCACCTTCCATGGCCAAATAATGTCTATTGTATTGTGTACAATGATATAGGGCCTTTTCCGCTAAAAGAAAATACTCATCAATTATGCAAAAAGTTTTATCGTTCAAAAAAGTTTCAAAGGAGATCCATCATAAAATTGGCGAGAATTTTTTCCTTTCATTTTCCCTTGAAATACTATACTCTGAGTTATAGGGGCTTTCAAAGATAAGAGAGGGTTCCCGATCGACACCACGTAGACAACCCAGCAATAAAGAGTCCCACGAAGAAAGTCCAAAAAATAAAGACACCCGTATTAAGACCATCTCTTCTCTCTTTAAATTTCCCCACGAAAAAGATGATCCCTTATTATGATATTATTATTCCCTTAATTCCGGATTTTTTATATTTAAAACAAAGTTTTTAACTTGTATAGAAATAAATAATGTTAAGGAACGAAAAAATGACTAAGTTAAGATTACATTTTCAAAAAGAACACATCGATAAATTAATTGCAACGAATAATATTTCTACCTTTGTAAAATATGGAGGCGAAGGAGGTATATTTTAAATAAACTGGACACCGAGCGCATCCGCGCTCGGGAGCACCTGCAGAGCTGTGCCCCAGAACGGGGCATAAAAATAGAGATTTAGAGAGGCGCTTCCGATTGCTCCGATCACCTCCGAGCACTTCAAGCACCCTTGTGTATATAAGTATAATATTAAGGTCATTTTAGCAAGAAAAAAAATTAAAAATAGATTTTCTAATTTTTCCAATGAGGTATCCCCTCCCCCTCGATTTTAGTTTCAATCGTCTTCTTTCATTGACTCCTATACCATGGAATAACCCAGTGGCAGTTTGGAATGCACAGTGCAAGTTAGTCCGGACGCATAAACATACATTAAGCGTTTTATATAAGAAGATATCGTATTTCCTCTAATAGAAGGACATATCCTTCTATTTTTCAACCCACCTTTGGGAGTGTCCTTCTATTGGAGAGTGTCCTTCTATTAGAGGAAATACGGTAATACAATTTTTAAACGACAAACATTGTTTTATAAATGTCAAAAAGTTAATTCATTTAGAATCACTTTATTTTGCTACCAAATATTATGATATTATTGGAAAAACTGGTATTGTAGTAGGATCATTAGATCCATGGGCTGAAGTTTTTTGTCTAAAAAATGGTGCAAAAAAGTTATATACTGTAGAATATGCTATTATTGAATCAACTCATCCTTCTATAGAATATATAAATGCAATGAGTCTAGCTAAAAATTATAAAAAGTAAGTCCTTCAATTCTATCAAGACTATTAGCATAATGGACCTGGCCAAATATTATAAGAAGTAGTCCATATTATTTTACTGATTCAAAAAAAATATATTTTTAGATATCTAAATACATTTGACTTTGCAGTTTCGTTTTCGAGTATTGAACATTCGGGGTTAGGAAGATTTGGAGATCCATTGGATCACAATGGAGATCTAAAAGAAATGGACAAAATTCGATGTTTATTAAAGCCCGGTGGATTATTTTTCTTAGGTGTTCCCATAGGAAAAGACTTATTATATTTTAATCTGCATAGAATTTATGGTCAATTACGACTACCACTTCTTTTACAAGGTTCTATTTATTTAAATTGTTTGTTCATTTTTTAACACTTACAAGGTGTTCATCCATATATTGCAAAATCTAAATTATCGGATTTTTTACCCCCTCCCCCACTTGTAATCAAGTGTACGTATTTAGCTACGGTCAAAAATTTGAAAAATAGTGATAGGCAAAAATTTTTCATTTAATTTTAAGGGGGTTTGATTGATAATCTTTTTTGATTCGCTTAAGTTTAACACGGTTGCTCGTTGAACGGAATATTCTGATGAAACTAACAAGGATTGCTCACTTGTTGTAACACCCCTATGTCCAAATCACGAATACAGGGTGAAACAACATGGAGAAATAGAAATTGGATGTTAACAAAAAGAAAAGTTTGGATACAGAAATTGTTTCACAAAAAATGACGTTCTACAAAGTTGTTCGTCTTGATCTCAAAAATGAAGACAAAGTCAGCAAAAACAGATTCAAAATGATCGAGATATGGCCTTAAAATGAAAATAGGGGTTAAAAACTTATGAGGCCCGTAGCCTAAAACTTTTCTTCCTGTTAGCATTCTTTTTAAAATTTCTTGTTTTTCATGTAGTTTCACCTTCGTGGTTTGGCAATAGGGGTATTGCAACTAGTGGGCAATCCTTATAAGTATAATTACACGGAGAAACTCAAATTCTGAAGTAAAAAACTTTTTTTAATCAATCCGGATTCTGAATCTGGACTCTGAATTCAGATACTGAACTTGGATTCGGATTCAGCATACGGATTCAGAATCCGGATTCAAAATCCAGAATTCGTTTGGCTTTATTTAATTGCTTTGGGATACTTGTCATTGTAATCGATCTCAAAAACACCGTGTAAAAAGGGTGCACCCGGGTGCGTTTTGTTATTTTACGAAATTTGCTATAATTTATATATATTCGAAAAATTCATGAAAAATGGAGCATTTTTTGTTTTTACAGTAAATTTTGAATCGTTATCGTTGTCGAGATAATCGCGTTTGAAGTTG
>JAQGCP010000974.1:0-13914 GCA_034699885.1 Acrobeloides thornei | reverse complement strand
TTCGTTTCAATAACCCAAAACAATTTTCAAATTGGATAATTTTCGTGTCATTTTGTTCGTCTCATTTAGCTATAAAAATTGCTATATTTTTTTGCGTAAAAAATTCAAAAAAGTTTGTGTATTACAACGAAAACATGTACACAAATTCAAAAATTCAAACACAATTTTCTCGAAAACTACAACGATTCAGAACATGCCGTAAAAAAACGCTCCATTTTTCATGAACTCAACAAAAAATGGGCAACTTTTTTCCCCACTGGACTTGGTCCTTTAACATAATTTTTGTTCAAGGTGTATGCTTTTCATAAGCGTGGAAGTCAATTTGTATTGGATAGTGATTTCCCCAAGCGTGTACCTTCGAATATGGGATTTAATCCCACGGGCGCTGTTCTTTGGAGTGATGGACACCAGATTCTCTTTTCGGTATTTTCCTTTTATCAACAATAATTGTTTTTTCTTGACTTATAGAGCTCTGGTGATTTTGCTGTCTATGATGAATATTGGAATCAAGCAACTGCTGTAAATAAAGTATCCAACTATTACCCCTCCCTTCCCCTTAACGTCAAAGGTGGCTTTCCTGATAGTCAAGGTGTCATGACATTGTTTACGGCAGCACGTGTGGTTAAATATGATGCAAGAAGGAAAATTCTAATGGGTGCCGGGCAATTGTTAACCCAGTATCTCAACTGTTAAACTTGTTCGGGTATTTCACGCCTCTCCCACAAGCGGAGTGCCATTACGTTTCTTTCAAAATGTTGTGATTCGTATTTTTTTGTACCAGTTATAGCCATTAAAAGACCTCAGACTGTACAGTATGAGCCAAAAAACCGTACTTTTGCGTTTTTTGGCAAAAAATTTTCAAATTTTTTTTCAAAAATCGCATGAAAATACCCCTTAGGTGATTTTTGAAAATTTTTCACCAAAAAACGCAAAAGTACGGTTTTTTGGGCACTATAACTTTCGCCACGTTGCCAAAAAACCATAACTTTCGCCACGTTCGTGTCAATATACATATTTATTGCAAATCAAGCAACTCAATTAGTCTGAAATTAAATATGGTTATTGGCACGAATGTGGCGAAAGTTATATGGCTAAAGTTAGCGTGGCGAGATTCGTGACAAAAGTTATAGTGCCGTTTTTTGGCTCACCCTGTAATTAAAAATAAAATTTAGTTATACATTTGACAATTAAAAATTACATAACAAAATGTACACACAAGAACGTTTTTTTTTCTTTACAATTTACTCTGGCTAGTAGTAAGAAGTTGTTTCAGTAGCGTAGCACAACTCAAATTTCGATGCACGGTGGACCAAAAAAAAACTTTTTGCAAACTTCTGAGGCTAATAACTCTTTATGACACCAACCTTTTTTGATTGATCGCGTACTCAAATGATTACTGACGGGCTAGAAAATCACGCAATAGAGCGATTTTTCTTTTTATTTTCGAAAAATGGAGTTTTTTCTATCAAAAATTGCAAATTTTAAAAAAATTTTTGGTGTTTAAAAAAACCTTCCTCCAGTGCTCAATCTGGCTATATTGCTTTATTCTTGCAACCCTTACGAGCATTTTGAGATCATGCTCATAAAACATGGCGCTGGTCATAAAAAATTATTAGCCTTTGAAAATTCACAAATTTTAATTGAAAATTGGCCAATTCAACCATTTCCTGAGGTCAAAATTGAAAAATTCCTTTGGATTCGTATAGTCGAAAACCTCCCGAGTACCAAAAATCAGCGCCGGAAGCGTTAAATTTGTCAAGATACGATGACCCCCTTGAAAAAAGCCCTTAAAAATTGAATTTGTAAATTTTTTTAGGGGATACCCAAAAATTTTTTGTTTCCTGCACACCTACCCTCTACCATATAACTTTTAAAAAAGACCCATGTCAAATGGATTTAGGGTGCGCGCTAAACGTCTCGACCAAGGTTGGGAAATATAATTATCCGGATTTATCCGGAGAAATTGGATAAATCCGGATTTATCTGGGGGCAATTTGGGGAAATCTTTTTCCCCAGAATTAGTTGGCTTGAACATTTTTTCGCCATCAACAAGCCCCGATGGTGCAGTGACAAAGCAAAAAACAATTTGGTTCCAAATTGGAAATTTGGCTCCAAGTGGGATTCGAACCCAAGACCTTGTGGCCACGAAACCGCTGCTTTGTCACTGCACCACCGAGACCCTCGGGGATCGAACCAGCGGGCCCAACGTTGCTTAACTTGCCAGATCGGACGGAATCGCTCATAACTGGGGTTGGAAAGTTTCTATTATATCTCTTTTTGAAACAAATTATAATTCTGGGGAAAAATTCCGCTAAACGTCTCGACTTGCATCTCGAATTCGTGACTCAATCGAGACGGCGTCTCGACATCGTTTGAATTAGTTAGAGTATTGACACGAAAACCCTGAATTTTACATTTTTTTAAAATACGCTTGATTATTGAGTGTATCTAAATAAAAAAGACGGCGAATTTTGGCACTTTACCCCCCCCCCCTAGAGGGTATTTTGCATAAATTTATGCAGAATACCCCCTAGGCTGAAAACGAAAAAAATCAAGTTTTCACTATTTTTTCAACATCCCCAAAATTTTTTCAACACCCCAAAAATTTTTTAAAAATTGATTTTTTTTGTTTTCAGCCTGGGGGGGGTAAATTGCATAAGTACCCAAATTTTTGCTCAAAAATCGACTTTTTCTCAAAAAAGTGACCTTCTCCAAAATTGTTGATCTTGACCTCCAGACTATTACAGGAAACAATTATTCAATTTTCTGCACTAATTGCAATTAGTGCTCCCCAAACGTGCGATTAGTGCGGAATTAGTGCTTCCAAAATTTTGAGACGCAATTAGTGAAGGCTCTTAGTTGTAATTCTAGACGTATAGCGCGCAGCCTAAATTGCTCTTTTTGAACTTCGTTGAGGTGAATTCGATCCTATTGCCAGTAATTCAAAGATTGATTGAATTGCGGGAAATTTAAGAGACATTTTCTTGAAAGATTATCTTAAACAGTTCGAGCGCGCTCCAAGTTGAATTTATAAGGGTCCACACAAGCTATCTTACGATCGTAAAATTAACGTAAAAGTACGACGAAATCGCCACAAACTGTCGTACGACGCAGTAGGATGACATTGTACGAAATTCGTACGATAGCTTGTGGCCATTTCATCCGTCGTACGAGTGTATTTTACACTCGTACGATAGCTTGTGCCGTTGCTTGTGGTGGTACGATAGCTTGTGTCGACCCTAAAGTGAGATTAATGCATGGGAAAATTTTTGAAAGTCATTTTTATTCAAAACTCGTGCCCCAAAAAATTCAAAACCATGTCCGAAGCTCAATATCAAAATTGAAAAATTAGTTAAAAATTGAAAAATATATCAATTTTTGAGATATTTTTCAATTTTTTATGAATCTTTCAATTTTTAACGAATTTTTGATGTACTCAATTTATTTTAGAGAATGTTAACAATACCTTTTGAAGCTTTAACCGAATCAGAGCAAGCCTTAGTCTTGGATTTCAATCAATGGATTCATCATTTAAGCGCAAACGAATTTGAAAACTCTGATGGAAAATTTGAATATTACTACAAGATTATTCGGCGCATTAATCAAAATGTTATTTTTGTGTAAGTTTCCTTTGTTTAGGGTTTCTAGATCGATTTTTTAAAATTAATTTTGAGGAATTTTTTAATTTTTAACTAATTTTTGAAAAAGATTTTTCGATGCACACAATCGATTTCTTATATGAACATACTCCTTATAGTGATTTTTGAGAAAAATATTTGAAAATTTTCACTAAAAACGCAAAAGTACGGTTTTGTTTGACTCACTCTGTATTATTCAACCATTTTTATTTTAGTCCACCTCATTGTCTGTTTTGTTTCAAAGGTGATATTATGTATGCAAACACTGGAAAGCATTACTGGGTTGAAAATTCAGCATTCTTTGGTGTCCATGAGTCTTGCTTAGTAATGTTTTAGCTTACTTTTATTCAGCGATGCCAAGAACAGTTGTTTAAATTCAGCAAATCCGACTTCAAAAATCAGCAAAATACTAATTTCCTATTATATTTCTATAAATTTGACAAATTTTGCATCTCAAAAATCAGATTTGACACTGAAAAATCAGCATTTTTCCAGATTTGACATCTCAAAATCAGCACTTTTCTGAAAGATCAGCAGACTTGGCGATGTTCATAAAGTTGGCACGAAAGGTTGACACGATAAAGTCGACAAAATAGCGTTTTAACGCGAGATAGGACTTCTATTTTGTCCATATGACTTAATTCGTCGTGGAAAAATTCCTATCGTATCAACTTTATCGTGTAAAAGTCGTTTCGAGTCAACTTTATGAACCTGCTTCTATCAATAACCAACTACTTTTTAGCACTTATCTGAAAAATTGAAGAAAAATCGAAATATTATTCAAACTCCATTGACTCAATATTTGGGTGGCTATGCATTGGAAGATATTTTTACCGAATTTAAGCGGTCTTCAAGCCAGGTAAGTGATCATTATATGTGTTGAATAACCGATTGAACTTTAGAAATGTACGTACTGTAGCAGATTGGGTGCGCCATTAAAATGTTGTGTAAAGCAGTGTAGTAAAGTTTTTCATTTTGTTTGTGGGATTCGAAGTGGTGCCAATTATGATTACAAGGCATCCAAGTTAGTTTTATAATATAGTAAACTACAGGATGCCTAAAAAAAGTGGAATTTTTGTGAATTTTTTTCAATTTTTAACGAATTTTTTAATTTTTAACATATTTTTCAAAAAAGATTTATTAAGCTTGTTTTAGAATTTATTGCTTGGAACATTCGCCATTCAAACCAGTTGCTCTAACCACCGAACAAGAAGTAATTTGTTATGTTACGTTCTTGAACCATTTTGTAATTTCAGAGTTGCTTATTTTGTCAGAATCCAGTGAAAAAGATGCGTGTTCCTAGAGAAATCGTTGAAACTAGCTGTTGTGGTTCACACTATTATCATTTCTCTTGCTTTCTGGTTTGTTTTCTTCTTTTTGCTTTGGTATTTCAAATCTTGAACTTTAGAATAGTGTAAAAGCGATGAAGGAACCTTTGAAATGTTTCTATTGTCAACTCGAAGAAAAATATACAAATTTTTGTGAATCAGTTTGCCAGCAGTCAATTTATATTCCCAGGTAAACTTGTTCTTTTTTTTGCTTATTCATTTTTTTATAGTGAAATTGCTTGTTTTGAAAATGATTTGAATAACAATACAGAGGAAATCACCAAGCCTATCTATTTTAAAAGTATGATCTTTTGTTCATACTTCTCTCCCTATTCATTTTCAGTAGGGATGAGGGGTGCGCAAGGTCACTAACAGGAGTTACTCCTAAATTACAGAGTGTCTCACAAAAAACCGGGCACTTTTTTATTTCGCATTTTCTCGGCTTTCCGAAAAGATTTTTCGATGATCTTTTTTCTGCATATAGCTAGTTTCTTTTTCGGATGTTTTTAGCAAAAAAAAAACATACTTGAAATTTGCAGCATAAAAAGGCAGCATAAAAGATTTTCGATCAGCTGTTATTCGTATGCATGAAAATGGATATTTTGAGCGCCAGAAACTAGAGGAGGCGAGCTATATGCAGAAAAAAATCATCGAAAAATCTTTTTGGAAAG
Organism: Acrobeloides thornei; assembly: GCA_034699885.1. Taxonomy (NCBI): domain Eukaryota; kingdom Metazoa; phylum Nematoda; class Chromadorea; order Rhabditida; family Cephalobidae; genus Acrobeloides; species Acrobeloides thornei. The sequence goes on along the minus strand of JAQGCP010000974.1, from coordinate 8,277 downwards.
CTGAGAAAACGTGAAAGTTCCCTGTTTTTTGTGAGACACCCTGCATTGGGGCTTTTTTTGCATGTCCAACGCCCCGGAGTAAGGGGATTCCACATGCTCAAGGCTTCGGAAACCGAATTTAGACGCTCCGAGTCCAATTTTGCTTAACTTGCAAGATCGGACGGTCCAGCGCGTACTGAGAGAACTATGCTTTTTAGTTATTTGACTAGATGAATAATTTTAGATAGCAACATTGAAGGAAAGAATTTGTCAGTTGTTATTGAAAAACAGAATGTGCCACTGGGAAAGTTGAAGAAATATGTACAAAAGAGATCATTTGATTTGCAAAAGGATAAAAGTAATTTTCTTTTTTATTTTTCTGGAAAAAATCGAAAAAAATTTAAAAATATGTTTTTGATACACCTTGTTATACTCGATTTTAGATTCGTCATGTATGGATGAGAAGACTGAAAACAGCGACGATTATTTCGATTTTTACGTGATGGAAGCGAACAGAGCGGAGAGTGCCTCAACGATTCAATCACGAGCGAGTGAAATGGACAAAGAGAACGAGCCATCGACTTCCAAGAAATTGAAAGAATCGGGTCGTAGAAGCGCTTCATATGAAAAACCGACGACTCCTTCAAAAGCATCACGGCGAAGTACCAGAATTTCAGATGTCACTTATAAAAAGGCATTCACAAGAGCGTCAATTGTTGCAAAATCAGAATCAAGTACGAATAAGAAGCTAAGTTCCGATTCAAGTAATTCTGAGAAGCATCACAAATATCCAACTCGAAGATGGACAATGATTACGGATGATACAGTAAGAGGATTATTTGTTGGGACTAATAGGGGTTTAATAGTAAGTTGTTGGGACGAATGGGAGTTTAATAGCCAAATGGGGGTGTACGGGGTGCAGGCTACAGATGGCCAAGGATGGGGTGAAAGTATCTTTTCCTTAACACCTAAAAATGACCAAAAAATTTTTTTGATTTTTCCTCTAAAACAGTATTTTTTTCATCGTTTCGAACATTTTTTACGTTTGTCGAAAATTTTTTTTTGCGATAACTCGCCTCAATCGGTTCCTATCTCTTTAAGTTTCGTAAGTAACAATCTTGTACTTCAACTTTAGGAGCTTGATGAAGACGCGGATTCTTCTTCTGCCATTATTGACAATCCTGATAATTTACTGGTTAAAGAAACTCAACCTAATGTTGCAGCTCCAACTATGTCATCGGTGACTGTTTCGCCTAAGGATGCTGAGAAATTATCAAATGATAACATTGGCATGCCTTCTCAGAGCGATGTACTTGGTGTAACTGATCAAATCGAAATTACTTACAATGTAGATGCGTTTTATGAATTTTCTGGTCGAATGTTGGAGCCTCAATTTATCTCACAGAATGATGTTTATATTCGAGGTAAATTTTCGATTGTGCATATGGTTTGAATTGTAATTACAATATCATAATTGTTAACCTCATTTATGAGAAAAAATTGATTTTTCTTCAGTTTTTGAAGTTTTGACAAAAAGTAGTCTTCAAGAAAATTGTAGATCTTGATTTCTAGAATCTCATAGGGAAGAAATTTTTACATTTGGTGCTTGTAAAAATAGATTTTTCAGGGATGAAAAGGGATTTTTTCGGAAAAATCTTGGAAAACCGGTTTTCCATCTTTACTTAGCTGCGTTAAATTGTTTTGTAAATTTCTATTCTTTTTTAGGAGTGAATCAACCAAACGTTGGCAACGAAGCTTTTCTTCTTTCAACATCGTCTTTAGCGTCTAAGCCTATAGTGCAACAGGATCTAGTTTTTGAATCAGCTGATTCTTCGACTTTTATGGCAAATTTTGAACCTTTTTCAAAGAAACGAACAAGAAACAGTGCCGAAGATTCTACTGATATAGTAGCTATGAAATGCAGTTCAAAAAAACTCAGAGTTGATGACATAAATAAAGGTAAATTTATGGAAAAAAGAGTTCTTAATTGTATTTTTATAAGCTTAATTATTGGGCCTATTTCTCATACAATTAGGGTTGATGGGATTACCGATTCCAGATATCCCCAATCGGAATGTCCGATTTCAATCCCAAAAATAGCCTTTTTGCGGGGGATCTCTTTTGATAAAAAAATAGATGTGCAAAAAGAATTTTTTTCTTTAAAAAAGTTCATTTTTTCAAAAATTTTAATTATATTTTTAACCAAAAAAGCTATTTTTGGCCAAAATGGACCATTGCGTAATTTTACTCATTTTTGCTTTAAAAAATTAATTTTTGTTAGAATTTTGTTGAAAATTTACGACAAAAAATTTTTGAAATTGATTGCCCCCTTTCCTAAAAATGATTAAAACATCCCTAGTCCTGTACAACTAAATTAAATGAAATTAGGGATCGCCCAAATTAAACAATTTTGCTCCATCATCGATATTTAGTAATGCTATTTTTTAGACATTCCAGATGAGGTGAAAATTTCAAGCGCGAATGATGCCCCGAATGAAAACAATGATGAACAAATGGCAGCAGGATCTCTGGAAAGCATGGAATCAGATGGTCTGAAAGCTATGCGCCTTAGTGATATTCCTGGAATGAGTCCCTCGATGTTGGATTATTTTCAATAATTTTTTTTTGTTATGTTATGATTTTTTCCAGTAGTTTTTTTGTTGTAATTAATGTACAATCTATAGACTTTAGCTTTAAAAATATTTATATTATACTCCGTTTCCCATTGAAAGTTTAAAAAAAGGACGTAGATTTTTTGAATTAAAGAGTTTTGAAGTTAACTGCTATTTTGCGGCAAAATCGAATCCCGCGAGCGGGATTTGATACTCGCTACTTTTGGAATCAATTCCAAACACCACTATCATCACTGAGCCATTTTACCCATTTAATGACATTTTAAATTTGTTTATTATTTCACATGTTTTTTTGCATATGAAGAGTATAAATCATTTATTCATGATTTTTTTAGTTAAGTAAAATCGGTCATGCTCTTTCATAATCAGACACAACGTCGAAGTTGAGATATAGTTGTGACCGACAGACGTTTCAGAAACATATATGTATAAATATTTGATGATCAGCTCTGAATCTGGAGCAAACATTCTTTCTTCTGGTTTAAAAGGTCATTTTTAGTTGTGAAAATACAAGTTTTCATATCCTATACAGATGGAGTGTTATTTCGAAAGCTTGATTAGATGTTTTCGAAAGAATGTATATGTTACAGGCGAATCTGAATCGAATTATATTTGCCCTGATTTATGAGAGATTCAGGTTTGTTCTGAGAATTTTTTTGAACTGAAAAAAATCGTTCAAACAATGAATTTGTATTGAAGCAAACTCCCCATCATCCCTGAACTCCAGGACCGCCACTATCGAATCCGTTTATCATCAAAAAAATTTTTGGATTATGTAATGAGAATTTTAATGTCGAAAGAACAAAAATGAATCAAAATAATCACCATATGGTGTAGTGGTTAGTGCGTTCGGCTAACAGCCATAAGGTCGAGGGTTTGATTCCCTAGTACGTTATTTTGATTTTGCCTCATTTTTTGACTATCAACTTCAAAGTCATCGGTTTTTTGCATTTTGACTATGAAGTTGATAGGCAAAATTCAAAATGACTCACCTGGGAATCAAACCCTCGACCTTCTGGCTGTTAGCCGGACGCACTAACTACTACACCATGTGGTGATTTGAATCATTTTTTGTCTCATTTTTTTACTATATCAATTTCCAAGTTAAATATCTCTCCACTTAATAATTTTTATATATTTTTGCATGTGTTGGAGTCGTATAATTTCGATTCATATTTACTTTTCTGTTTACTTAAATGTCTTGTGTTATTGCTTTTTCTCTTTAAAACTGAAGGTTATGGGAGTTAATAATAAATTTGTGATAAGAAGTCTGGAGCTTTTACTTAATAAAATTTTCTATACGATTCATAATTTTATAATCTAATGAAATTGTGCAATTATTCATAGCTATTGAAAAGTTCTAAAACACCTACTCAAACTCTTACGCCTTTTTCCACTGTTTTATTATCATTGTCATCATTTCAAAAAAAACCAAAGCTAATCGTGAAATGTCTTTTAAACAGTTTGCTTTGTTTGGTTTCATGATTCATATTGGTTCGACAAAACCTTTCCGCATTCGTTTTTTTCCTTGTCGTGTCGTCTCAAATGGAAATCAAATAATACCGATCTTCTTTTCTTATGGCTAAATAGAACATGCTTTACAACAGTTCCTTTCTTCGGGCATTTTGATTGTTTGATGTCGAAATTTTGTACACGAAACTTTACGAAATGGAATATTTTCAAACATTTTGCTTTTTTTCCAATGTTTTGATTTGAAAATTTTGTTTATCAAGCCAGGATTTTATTATGTTAAAGCAAAAAAACATGTTTTTTTATGAGTTTCAAGGTAGCGGAGCAGCAGCAGTGTTCCTTGTTTGTATTAATACAAATCTGTTTATTGAAAGAAACGATTGATAAGGCTGCGTCCAAAAAGTTGTCAACAAGTTGGAGCAAAGGGTCAAAATTACAAAAAAAAGTTGAGCCACTCAACACAGGGTCCGAAAAAAGGCCGGTGGGGGCTTTGGCTCCCACCGGCCTCTTATACGGGGTTGAAGCCCTCTGGGACTTTTGGGGGCCGGTCCCAGGCCGGGGTTTTTGGAGGCCGACGGGGGCTTTTGGGGGCCAGCTGGACTTTTGGGGGCCGATGGGGCTTTTGGAGGCCGATGGGGGCTTTGGGAGGTCTAGAGAAAATCAGGATCCGAAAAAGGGGCTGAGGCCGGTCCCTAAAAGCCCGCCGGCCCCCAAAATTCCCTACCGGCCCCCAAAAGCCTCGCCAGCTTCCAAAAGCCCCCACCGGCCCCGGACTGGGACCGGCCACGGGGGCCGGCCCCCGAAAGGCCCCGGCCCCATGGGGGGCTAGCCCTGGGGCCTCGGACCATGACTCAACTCACCGAGAGCTTTAAATTGACCCATGGCCGAGTGGTAACGTGCTAATTTACAGTTTATAAGGCGCGGGTTCGAATCTCAGCTCGAATTTAAAGTTTTTCAAAATCCATGAAAATTTTTGCATATCTCTATTTTAGCCCTTAAAACACTTTGCAATCATTTTTCGGTTGGTACATACTTGCTGGAGCTGTATAGTAATGAAAGCTTAGCATTACTATACAGCTTCAACAAGTGTGTACCAACAAAAAGGATTGCAAAGTGTTAGGGGCCAAAATAGAGATATGCAAAAATTTTCATGGATTTTGGAGAACTTTAATTTTGGACTGGGATTCGAACCCGCGCCCTATAAACTGTAAATTAGCACATTACCACTCGGCCATGGGTCAATGGGCCAGTCCTTGCCTCAGACAGCAGCTGTTGCGTGACTAAACAGCTACTGCGCGCTGCGGCGCAGCTGCTGCGTGTAGCGCACAGCAGCTGCTGTCTGAGACAAGGACTGGCCCAATACCCCACCCAAAACCCATGATATTGGTACTCGTTTTGAAGCTTTCGGTGAGCTGAGTCGTTTGGCTCATCTTTTTTGAAATTTTGACCTTTTGCTCCACTTTTTTCGGCACTATAACTTTTGCCACGTTTCATGTTCGCCACAACAACTTGGCGAAAGTTAGCGTGGCGAGATTCGTGGCGAAAGTTATAGTGCCACTTTTTCGGCATATTGGTACACCATGGACACAACCCTAGTGGAAAGATACACAATTTTTAAAAAAGCAAACTAAATTTTAGTGTTTTAAAAATTTTTTCAACGATCAAGTTCTCCAATAAATTTAGGAAAGAGCCCTGAAAAGCAAATTTTGATGATTCTCTATGACGATTCTTTCATCTATCCGCTCTTCTGAGTATTTGAGACGTCGGTATGAAACGGCGAAAAAGTCAGCTGAAACCATTAATTGGTATGATTTGTATATTTTTAAACCAATTCAAGATGCGTAAATTTCAGGTTAAATGTTGCAGTTGGCATATTCTTACTGTTGGCTATAATTTTCTTCATCATTGGCATAATTTGGTTATCTCAAGGCGATGAAAATGTATTTTTTTATACACTACGTTAGATGAATATACGTCAAACCTCCGTTTTATGACACCCGACGGGGGACATAACGACCACGCAGGGATGCTGGCGAGAAAATTTGGTATATAAAGAAATCGACTTGCTATATATACCAAAATTTCCGCCGGCATCCCTGCGTGGTCGCTGTCATTAAACGGAGGAATTTGTTCAAAAATGACTTTTCTAGGGGTAATTTTATGCGAAAAATCGATTGCGCGCATTCCCAAAGCTTGAACATGCTTCCCTGATTCAGGGAAATAAGAGTGTGTATTGAAGTGAAAATTGAACATGAACTAATTTTTTCTGCGAAAAAAAGAACATGTACTAATTTTCGCTTCAATACACATAAGAGTGTGTATTGAAGCGAAAATCGAACATGTACTAACTTCCCTGAATCAGGGTTAGGGAAGCATTTTCATGCTTCGGGAATGCGCCCAATCGATTTTTCGCATAAAATTACCCCCAGAAATATGATTTTAAGGAAGAAATTTCAAAATTTTTCGATTTTCGCTTCAATACACACATCTATTTTCCTTTTTTTTTAAAATTTTTTTCGATTTTTGACCCTGGGGGACCCCCTCATCCACAATAGCTCCAAATATATTAAATAAACTTTAGGTAACTCGCACCTGGGTCTTCTTTTCACTTGGTTTGTGTGGCACCCTGTTGGGCATCAGCTACTTTATCTTCCGGTTTACCTCAAAAATTCAATTGAAGTCGACACCAAGACGAAGGCGTACACGATATGCTCATAGCCGTTCTGCTCGTGTTTGGGCCACGCCACAGTCGGTGCATCATCATCAGCAGCAGTCTGAGATTAGGTCATGCGAGACATCTAATGCCAGACATGTTAATGCCGCACCTCCGACTTATGAAGAAGCTATCGGGGTGTAAGTTTTTTAATTCATCAAAAATTGTCAAAATTATAAGGTGCAAAAAATGATTTTTTAAACGGAAAAATTTCGGGGATAATTTTATGCGAGGAGAAATCGATTGTGCGCATTTTCCAATCATAAAACATTTCTATGGCTCAAGCAATTTTCGCGTCAATATACCATCAAATTCATTAATCGGCACTAGGCGTTTGGTTACGGTTACCGTTTCTAAATTCAAAATTATTCAAATTTCCACTGGTTGACAAAATTTCTATTTTTGAGATACGACTATTTAATTTTTATATCCTACATTTTCATGTTTTGAAATTTCAAAAATGGTAACAGCAATTTTGAATTTAGAAACGGTAACCGTAACCAAACGCCTAGTGCCTATTTATGCACACCTCCAAATCCCCCCAATAGCAATTTGGTTTTTGAATTTGAACATAGTTTATTTATTGAAGCGAAAATCCTGATTACAAACGTTCATTAAGATAAAGGTTGTAAGACTTTTCAAACAGGCTCTTGGACTTCACAACGATCGATTTCTCCACTTAGGTTCAATTCCCGCTGGAGTCAAAATGTTTTGCACATTGAATTTTTTAAATCGATTTTTTTAGCTATTTGACCACTTTTTTTGAAGTCGTGGTCAAAAAACAATGGCAGGAATCGATTCCCCGCAATTTTTTACCATATATATGACCAATCATATGTGTAAAAACTTTGTTTCTGTCAAAAACCGGATTTTCTGATGAAAGTGGTCTCCTCCTTAAAAAATTTTGGATCAAGTATAGATTAGGGGGGTCACGTGGTCAAAAATCGAACTTTTTCAACACTTGAATTTTTTTTACGAAAATGACCCCATAGGGGGTTTTTCATGCGGGGAGCACGAATCCGAGCGAATTTTGGCTTGAAAATGTATAGAAACCCGAAAAAAGTAAGAAACAGGAAGAATAAAAATGGGTTTTTCGTTATGGGGAACACGAATATGAAGACATTTTTTGATTTTGACCATGGGAAAGTGGAGAAAATCGATCGTTGTGAAAGGTCCTAGAGCTTTCAAACACTGGTGATGCGTCGAATAAGAAAGGTCGAAAATCGAAATTTAACCAATGATCGATAACCAAACGCCTAGTGCCAATTTTTGATCATTTTTAGTCAAAAATCATATTGGGAACCATTAGGCGCCATTTATACTCTGCGGCAAGACGCCGCGTCTTAGTGCATTTTGAAGACGCAGCGGCAAGACGCAGCCGCGTCTTAGTATAAATGGCGCCTATGGGATCTTTTTCATGACATACTAAAATTGAGATTTTTAGTATAAGAGAAGCAAGAGAATTAATTGTTCATCAATTTC
>JAQGCP010000973.1:0-13915 GCA_034699885.1 Acrobeloides thornei | reverse complement strand
CCGGGGATCGAACCCGCGGGCCCAAGTTGCCTAACTTGCCAGATCGGACGGGATCGCTCCTTACTAACTTTTAAGAAATACGCTAGGATTATGGGTTGAAATGGGCTTTAGTGTTGTTATAATTGTTAGAGTAGTGTAATTTTCTTATTAAAGGCGCCTGAAACCATTACTGGCGAAGTGTACTATGGTGGCCAAGTCTACTCGATCCCTGAATTACTGAGAAAGCTCCAAGAGAATAGTAAGTTAAAGGGGGAAGTCATGGCGGGTTTTCGACAAAAAATCATCATAATGGATTCGACTCCCATTTATGCCGGAGCTGGGTGTCGAATCCGGCTCCATTAGATTGATACGGCCGACGGCTTCGCCACTGCACCACAGAGGCTTAAATTCTGTTCAAACAAAGTTCGACCTTGTTACAAAGGAAAAACCCTTAAAACGCAAAAAATTGGCGGCAAAGCTTTTTTGGGTCACTTGGAGGGGTCCAAAATCTATTTTTTAGTCATAACTCGTCGATACGAATTCTTGATATGTTCCCAGGTTTTTGCTCCGCTTGGGAGTGCCGCAAGAACTCAGTTTCCATTTTATTACATAAAAAATTTTAGAGATGAAAGATGGGCCGAATCTGCAGAATGCAGCTGGTAATACTGGAGAACTGGAAGGTGATAATGTTCAAAACTAAAGAAGGTGCTAATATTCAACTCATCAAACATTGCTCGATTTATTTTTATAATTCTCTTTAATATCTTTTATTGTCTTATCTTTTTATTGTCTTATGTCTTATCTTATGCCCTTTTATTGTCTTATCCCCTTTTTTATTGTCTTATGTCCATTCATAACATATTTTTTTAACCAATTTCTACGAGCAGACAGTCTTCGCCACTCGGCTATAGGGCTTTTTAATCGACATTATTAAATTTCAACAGTGCATCTCGTTTTTAGCTGTATATTGAGGATGTCATTTACCTCTTAGAGTAACGCAATTGGGGCTCCTCAAGATGTTAATTAAATATGTCGGAAATCTGTACCTTATGTATGGGGTTCAACAACAGACCATGGCTATAGAAAATGAGAAGGGTTGGTATAGTGATAAAAGCCGCAGAAAAGAAACAACTACACATGGACGTGGCAACTCATGAACAAGAGTTAACTTTTGATTTCGGACGGGAATGGAATAATAGTACGGTTGACTTTGCTATATTTTGTGGTTTAATATTTTTGGTGGCCTAAGTCGTGATTGTTAATTTATGCAACTAATAAACAATCTTGTGTAACCACTCTTGAACAACACCATACAGTCTAACAGCTACATAAGTCTTAATATCAGGGGGCAAAAGTTCGGGATCAAACGTCCAAAAGTTGGCACTAGGACCCTCATTACGACACGAATTCACGACCGTTCGTTAAGGCCTCTCGTTACGGGACTCTCGATACAGAACCCGATTAATTTTAACTTTAAAAATTCAATTTTTTTTAATAAGAAATTGAAAGAAGTTGTTTATGATTTCCCCCTTCCCATGTTTGAAATCCTGGCACGCCCCTGGCAGACCGTAACAAGCGGATTCTGTAACGAAAGTCCCGTAACGAGAGGTCGTGATGAGTGTGCTCGGTAACGAGAGACCGTAACGAGCGGCCGTAACGGTAACGAGGGTCCTAGTGCCCATCCAACTTGGGGTAGAATGTGGTTTTTTGCACTTCATCCTTTTATTTTTCTTCAGGGCAATTTATTGGATGTATAAGCCCAGGCTTATACACCCCCGGGCTTATACACCCCTCCGGGCTTATACGCACGATTTTACGGTACCCCTATAGGAATCATTTTTAGACAAAAAATTTTCGGGTCAAAATTCATGTAAAAAATCCGAGAACTTTCTGAACAATACATTGGGCAATATCATTTAAGAACAAGTAAGATGATCGCTTAAAATGGACTAATCGTTGTCGCGTAAAACAAAAATAATCAAAAATAGCACTGAGTATGAAGTAAAAACAACAGAAAAATATAATTTTTAAACTGCCTAAACATATAAAGTATGATCTAAAATAACTTTGGAGCAGAGATGTAGAACAAATGGGGAAACCCATCTATCTTTTCCTTTTATTCGTTGTTTTGAGAGGGAAATGAGATGAAAATATGAAAAAACTTATTTATAGTTATTTTAGAACGATTTTATAATAATTAGTTTATAAAAAGTAAGAGAATATCCAAAAGTGAGCAATCACAAATTTTTAGAAAAGCACGATTTAGATCTATTTTTTTAACGAGGCTTTAAAATTTAAATATAAAAAAAAGATATATATAGACACACTAGATTTGAGATGGCACTAGGACGGTACACACCTCACAGATTTTGAAGACTTTTTTACATTAGAAAATTTGCACTGTTTTTTTCAAATCTGTGTGAAAAATTCGTTAAATTCGAATCTGTGAGGTGTGTACTGTCCTAGTGCGATTTGAGATCAAGCAAGAGCTCTACATATTGATATATATTGATAGCACCATACATATATAACTCGAGGCCCCCTGTTATGTGATCAGTTTTCATCAATCTAAGCCAATTTGTGTTCTTAATTTTGGTCCATAGCAAAAAATCTCAAAATTTTTTGTTGAAAAGTATGGCCCAAAAAATCAGTCTTTTTTATCCACATATAATTTTTTAAGCTTAAAATAGATTTTGACTATTTTAGCTTTAAGAATTTTTTTCTATTTTCACTGTTTCAAAAAGATTTGTGGAAAAATTTTGAGCTCAAATACATTTTTTAGAAACAATTCAGGTATTTTGAATATATACATAAGAAAAATTTAATTTTTGAACCAATTTTGAGATTAAAAACGATTGTCTACAAAAATTGAACATACAATAATATAGGATACACAAAAAATATAGAAAAGAGCCATCTTACAAATCCATATGGATTGAAACGAAAACATTTATTTATTACACCAAATAAAATTCTGACTCAATAATTTGTATAAAATTCAAAAGAAAAAAATATAACAACATAATAACAATTAATCATAGCCACCATCAGAATGCAAATGCAATCGTCTTCTTCTGCGGCGGACATCATCACTTATGGCACCCAAATTTTCATAGCTTGAATCCACGTAGCAATCTTGAAGCCTTCCACAAACCGAAACTTCTTTGGTTAGCTGAAAAAAAAGGATTAAAAAAAAATAAATAATAAGTTCAAAAAATCTTACACTTGTATATCTAGCCCACCGAACAGAGAGCCAAACCGCAAAAATTGTGCCAACAGCCTGGAAAAATAGGGGTTATTTTGTAAAAAAAATTCAATTTTTGAGCTCAAAAATTGCGGTACTTAAATTTTTTAGCTTAAAAAATCGGGTATCCAATTTTTTAGGCTTATAAAATTCGGATAACCAATTTTTAAATCTCAAAAAAAGAGTACCAAATTTTTGAGCCTCAAAAATCCGTAGAAAATATAATTTTTTACAGAAATTCTCTTACAAGGAATAAAATCCACATAGTAATAAAAGTCAATTTAATCGCGGGAAACATCTGCCGGCCGAATTTTATACATATGGCTGCTTCAAGAGCTGTGACTGCACAATAAACCCAACATTGCATACCCAAACGGTTGATTTTCGGGTCGGTCAAGAAGATGTAAAATTGTCTAAAAATTTAAAAATTGAATAAAAAATCTTTAAAAATTTGAATTTTGGAATCAAAATTGAATTTAAAAATCGTTTTTAAGCCCATTTCTGAAGCTAAAATTTGATTTTTAAAACTAAAAACCGATTTTGGAAATTTCAAAAAATTAATTTTCAAAGCCGAAATTCGATTTTTGAAATTACAAAATTGATTTTTGAAGCCAAAAAATCGATTTGTTTACTTATTTATGGAGCCATTTTTGAGCCAAAAATCGATTTTCATCAAATTTTGAACTTAAAAATCAATCTCGGACATAAAAATTTTCAATTTTCCCAAAAAAATTTTAGACCATTTTTCGGTCCTCACGTACCGAATAGAGGGCGCAGAAATCAGTCCAATTAAAATAATCCGCCAAAATACGACTTGGTGAGAAGTTTCCACAGCAAAAATATGCTTCAAGAAAAAAGTGTTCAGCTCGGTCACCTACAAATTTGCATTTTTTCAACAAGCCAATTTTTAGGCCTACCAGCCAAATCATAATAAATAAATACAGTCCAACAGCTCTTTTTACAGCTCTGCCAAGATTGCTAAACCAGTCGACTTTCATCCAACTTTCTGGTGTGAATTGGAGTACTGCACGTTTGAATTTTCCATGAGTTGTTCTTATGTTCCTTTAAAAGATGATTTAAATAAAAACTGGTGGTCCAAAAATCAATTTCTAGGCTCAAAAATCAATTTTTAGACTTACAATGGGTTAAAAAATGAGTTATCGGGTTTTGAACTAAAAAATGTACTAAAACACGATTTTTTTTACTTAAACATTTGTCCAAAAAATCCTTCAACCAAAAAAATCGGCTCACTTAATGCTCTCCCAGTAATAACTTTTCATCTCTAGCCATTTGCACACATAACTACCAAATAGTATACCCAAACCGTTGCACAAGATCACGTCCAAAATGATAGCATCCCACCAACATTCTTGAAAGTTTGGTAAGAGATGAGCAAAAATTACCTAGAAATAATGATGTATAATTTAAATATTTTATCAAAAAATATTTTTTAAAGCCCATTTTTAAACAACAAAATCATCAAGTATGCTTTCATGCAAATCTTAACGTCTTAAAATCGAGATAACCAAGCAATTAAAAAAATATCGCAAAATCCTGCCTCGGTCAATTCCCATGATATGCTAATATACCAACAAATAATCGTGTGCCTGATCAATAATGCCTTCATGGCCCAGCCCAAAAAATGACCAACTGCAAAAATATCCATGTAACTCCAAATCCTTTCGAGGGTCACATCAGAACAGTTTTCTGCATATAACTGCAAAATAAACAAGTTTTAATGCCTTCATAATTTCGCAGAGCCTACTTTTTCATCCAATTTTTCCGCACTCAACCCGACTGGATCGATCCAAGCCAGTGCTGCTTTTATATCCGCGAAGCTTTGATACAGAGTAAACATTAACACTAAGGTATACATAACACTGATACCAAATATGATACGCCAAAATATAGGATGCGGTCGAATAAAAGGGCCGTTTGGGAAGGCCATAGCACTCACGACTAAGAAAAGTGCTGCAGTGGCTTTAAGTCCACCAAAGATATTTGACTGAGTTGCGTCATCATCGCTAAACAAGCAACTTATAAGCAAGAGAATCAAAAATTTTGATGGTTTTTAAGCTCAAAAATCTCATTTTCTCAGATTTTTGAGCCTAAAATTCTAACATCTATCAATTTTTAAGCTCAAAAATCCGATTTTTCCAGATTTTTGAGATCAAAAATCATTTTTGTAGCACCCTACAATCATAACACATCTAATACCCACCTTTCAAACGCCTTATAAGTCAAATACGAACACAACAACACCAAAACCGTAATCGTATGCGGTTTATAAAACGCTTCTAGTGTAATATCATTCACAATTCTTTCATTAACCATTCGAAAGTGCAGGCGTTGAACTTCGGTGTTGGTCCGCTTTCGAAATCGCCTAAAAAATCGAGCTGAAACAAAAAAAAAGTCATAAATTTCTTACGATCTTTTAGCTTTCGAATCAGAATTTTGATTTTCCTCATATTCTTTATCACTGTGCTTCAAGGTATCTTCAACTTGTTCAGGATAATCAGAATCCCCTTCGTCTGAGATTTCAAAAAGTCTTTCAGAAGGACCTTCGTCTTCTTGCCCAGACATTTATAGAAATAAAATATTTTTCAAAACAAGAGAAATATATTTGAGAACTAAAAGTTTGAATTAACCGAAAATAAGTTCAAAGGTTTCGAAACATCAAGTTTCGAAATATCAGCTTTTCTTATTTTTTTAACTCTATAATCGTTTCGAAATATCAAGTTTCGAAAAATCAACTGACCTAAAAATTGCATAAAAATAAAAAGCGAAAAAAATAAATCACATGGTTTTGAAATTTGATCAAAGAGCCCGCTAAATTAGATTATTTTACGCGAATTGCCAGACAAAGCATGTGAATTTTTTTGAAATTTTTTTAAGACAAAAATTACAGTGCTCTAAAAGTCGTTTTAGTTCCGTAAAAATTAAAAAGTTGGCAAAACGTCCAAGCAAAATTTTAAACTTCTTTTTATACAACTTTTTTGTACTAAACGGGATTTAAAAATTGACAATAAAAAATTTATAGCTAATAGATACTTTTTTCTGCCCGCCTACACTCGCAGGGCTTATGAGTGACACGTGAGTAGACCCTTTCAGGGCTAAAATTTTCACTACTGTATTAATAACGCTTTTTGACCCCCTCAAAAATTCACTTTTTGGGCTCTAGCTCGAACTTTTCTCACTACGCGAGCTCCGAGTTGCACATGAAAATAAACTAGAATTCCTGGTCGACATCCCTGACCAAGTCCCTTTTCTGAAGCCGGATTTCAAAAAATGTAAAATAGGGGAAAAAAAAAAATAAAAAAACCCGGTGAAAGAAGTCCACGGAAAAATCCGCAAGATCGATCAAGTGAATTCGTTGCCGTAATTTTGGTTCAGATTGGGGGGAAGTTTGATACTTTTTCGTAAATTTTTTTCATGTCTCTTCCCCGAGAAATGAAAATTTTTCAGGTTTGGGGGGGGGATTTACATCCGGTTCCCAGTGCCGTAGACAGAGAGTAATTACTTACTTGCCTAAAATTCCCAAAATTCATTGAAAAAATAAAGAAAATCCAAAATTATTCCCCTAAAAATTGGAAAAACCACAAATTACCCCCCTAAAAATTTTTCTGGCCCTCCTCTTCATAATTATGGCATTGATTGTGCTCTATTTTGGCTCAAGGACATCTCTCAATGGTTGATTTTCTCCACTTTCTTGTGGTCAAAATGAAAAAATTCCTTCAGATTCGAAAATTTCTTCAGTTCCCCATAGCAAAAAACTTCTGGATATAAGCAAATCAGTCGGAAAATGAACGAATTTTTTTATTTTGATCACTGGAGGCCATTAGGAAAGTGGAGATGACAGGTGAGAAAAATCCTGTGAGAAATGTCCTAGAGCCTCTATTTTTGGTCTCGATTTTTCTTTTTTTCATTCTTCTTCAAAAAATTTCAGATGCTATCGCAGAAATATATTTTTCCACGGATTCTTCTTTATTGTGAATCCACTTCTCGTTATTTTTCTACCTCCAATTCCCTTCAAAATTCTGATGTGCGCGTTAGATTTGCACCCAGCCCAACTGGAAGCCTTCATCTTGGGTCCTTAAGAACTGCTTTATTCAACTTTTTATTTGCAAAACATTATAATGGGAAGTTTATTCTACGAATTGATGATTCGGATCAAAAAAGAATTGTTCCTGGGGCTATGGAAGAGGTGTGTAGGTGACATTAGGTCATCTCTTACGGTCGATCCTTATCGGTCTATAGTCAGTTTCTCCATCACAGAATATTTTCATGAAAAGTGATGTTCTACAAAGTTGCTATTGAGATCACGACAAACAAATTTGTAGAACGTCACTTTTTGTGAAAAAATGTAGAATGGCTGGATAAGGAATGACTGGTAAGGATCATCTGTAACGGTAAGGGAAAGAAATGATATAGTGCCGTGTAGGTGGGGGAATAAATTTTTTGTGTATACAAAAATCAGAATTTGGAAACGGTAGGCTAAAATTTATTTTTCGAACTAAATTTGGCTCTATATTCTAACATTTTTTCATTGCATTTGTTCTAGCATATTCGCATTTTGGACTATTTTCACTTGTATAGAGATGAAGACCCCGTTAAAGGAGGTCCATATGGCCCTTATTTGCAATCGAAACGCCTTGACATTTATCATGAAAATGCACAAAAATTGATTGAATCAGGACATGCTTATCACTGTTTTTGTTCTGAAGAAGTAATATTTGTTGATCCAAAAGTTCTTGCACTTCACTTTTTTCTTGCAAAAATGAAATACTCGAACTTTTGGATTAGTCTAGTTTTTCAGAATTTGCGCAAAACTTTAAAATTTCCATTTTCAGAGGTTGGATCTTTTGCGGAAAAATGCCATACGGATGAGACAAATTCCCAGATATGATAATAAATGTCGGACAAATAAACCGGAAGATGTTAAAGCTAGGCTAGCTAATAAAGAACCTCATGTTATACGATTGAAATTGGATGATCAAGTCGTGAATTTTACGGTATGCGATCAAAATATGGATGATCATATATGGGGAAAGAACGTGAACTTAAAAGGAATTCTGAAAAATTCAAATTTTGAGCTCGAACTGAAAAACGATTAAAAAACCGTAACCGACCGAAACCGTAACTATTAGTGATAGAAATCCGGGTCAATATGAGTTCATGATTGAGTTAGAAATAATAATAAATTTTGCATTTTCAATATAAAATTTTATGAAACCGAAACCACATGTTTGAAAAACCGATAAAAACCGAACGATTTTTATTGGTTTTGCCCCCTCCCCATAACTTTGACACTGGTGGTGGCTATAAATTTGTGATGTTTTTTTCATGCGCTCCTTTTCTAGGACACTGTTTTTGGTGATACCCAACATGAATATAAAGAAGGAGACATCGTTATAATCAAATCCGATGGGTTTCCAATCTACCACTTTTCCACGGTCGTAGACGATCATTATATGCAAATTTCGCATGTTATTCGAGGCTGGGAATGGCTTTCCTCTACAGCCAAGCACTTAAAACTTTTTGAGTAGGATTTTTAGTGGGGATATTTATAAATGTTCAAAAATGACATTTTAAGGCAAAAAGTTTAAAACAATACAATTTTGATACAAAAATTGTTTTGAAAAATCAATTTTTGTTTTATTATAAAAATTTAAATAATTTTTGCCGCGTTTTTAGTCAAAAATGTTTAATTTTCTAAATTCTTTTTTCACAAGATTTTTTCACAAAATACATTTTTAATTTATTTTTGCCCAAAAATTTTGAATTTTCAATTAAAAAATCCGATTTTTTTAGAATCTTAAACTGGACCCCACCTAAGTGGATCCATCTACCCTTAATCACTGCTGATGGCCGAAGTAAGCTATCAAAGAGACGAGAAGATGCCTTTGTTGATTTTTACACGGATACAAAAGGTTGAACTAGTTTATCCGTGAAAAGCGATAATGAATCAAAATTTTAAGGCTATTTGCCGCTAGCTGTACTGAACTTCTTGGTGAGAAACCACTCAGGAATTCGAGATTTTGAGGAGAATAAAATGTATTTGTTGGAGGAATTGGTGGAGAGATTCGATGAAAAATTGATCAATCGGAGGAATTTTATGGTCAGTCAAAAATTTGGCGCTGAAAAATTATTGCGAATGACCGCAAAAATCGATTTTGTACTCAATTTTGAGTATAAAATTGATTTTTGGGCTCAAATTTGGGTCCGAAATTCAGCTAAATCTTGATTTTTGGACTCAAAATTGGATCCAAAGATCTATTTTTTCAATTTTTAACCCAAAAAATTTCAGATGGATGAGAATAGTTTGGAATACTATGGTCGTTTAGCCTTTCGCCAAGCCGATTTCAAATCCGTGCTACTGCCTTTGATCCGTGATAGACTTAAGCACCAACTTCCGGACACCCATCCAGATCTCTTGCAAGACTCGTATTTAGAGTCTGTGGTCAAGTTTTTAAGGCTCAATGAAGAGACATTTTCCTCGCTATCTCAACTAACTCGTGGCGATTTTAAATTTTTCTTTGGCCGAGCACAGTCACCAGATAAAGTAATATGTGAAAACATGTTCTTACCGATTGTAAAGGAGCTCAAAATTAGATTAAAAATCGATTTTTGATCCAATTCTGAGCTCAAAAATCAATCATTGATCCAATTTTAAACTCAAAAATCGAATTTTTAGCTCAAAATTGGGTCAAAAATCGATTTTTAATCTAATTTTGAGCAAAAATTCGATTCTTGAGCTTAAAATTGGACCAATGATTGATTTTTGAGCTCGAAATTGGGTCAAAAATCGATCATTGGTCCTATTTTAAGCTCAAAAATCGAATTTTTACCTCAAAATTGGGCCAAATTTCGATCTTTGAATTAATTTTGATCTCAAAATTCGATTTTTACTCGAAATTAAAAATTTTTATCTCATTTAAATTTTTCAGATCTTGAAAAAATACGACAAAGATCAAGTTAGGAAGATATTAGAAAAAGTACTAGCTCGACAAAAATCGCCGCAAGACAATTTCAAAATAGAAGATCTAGAAGAACTTCATAAAGAATTCAACATGTCCAAGTCCAAATTTTTTGCTCTTATTAGGATGATTCTGATAGACAACGACACCGGACCTCCAATTGTTGAATTGTATAGCTTCTTCAAGCCTCAGGAAATTTATAGGCGTTTTGAGGATATGTATAATATGTTGTCTTAGGCTGTTATTTTTTGTATGATTATTTGTTAGCATATTTTTGTTGTTATTTTAATAAAATTTTTGTTAATGTAATGAATAATTTTTCTGTACTTTTTATGTTTCCGTATTGATTGAAAATGAGTATGGCTAAAATCAAAAATAGATTTTTTTATCTCAAAAATTGATTTTTAAGTTCAAAAATTAACATATCTGAAAATTAATTTTTGAGATATAAAGATGATTTTAGCAAAAATCTGATTTTACGTTGATTTTTCTAAGAAAAGTATTAAGTCAACAAAGAAATTATTTCTCCCGCTTCCTAACAAACCAATAGCAAACTTTGACGACTTGCAATTCACATTGATCTTACAGCTGTTTACATCCAGATGATTCTTCCCTTTGCACTAAAGTTTTAGTTTAAAATCATTCTAATGTTGATTGAAATTTTCTTTAGCTTCGATTTTTGGAATTTTTATCTTTTATCATTTTTATTGGAAACGAAAGGATTTGCCACCGGGTAATTTTTGAATAGTAATTTCCAAAAACGATCTTTATGAAATAAATTCGATGAAAATACTATCAACACCACTTTCATATTTTAGGCACAAATCAAATTTAGGAACTACGATTTTATGCGCGCGTAAAATGACCCGAGGGTCACTTGAAGCGTCAAAGCAGCTTAAAGAATTTTTGAAGCTAGTTCACTTGTTGGGAGGCACTTATCATGGTCATGTTTTTGACTGATTTAAACAAATTTCGACTTGTTGACCATTATAAGTACCTCCCAACAAATGAACTAGTTCCGAATTTTTTAAAGAATTTCCGAGCGACTTAGTGCCCGGTTTCCTTTATAAAATAAAGTCAAAAATTGTAGGTCCAACTCCTTTACCATTTGTTGGAAATCTCCCTGAAATTTCCAAATGTCCACCTGGATATGATGCATATATCGGATGGAAACACAAATATGGCCCAGTTTATACCTATTGGGTGGGAGAAAAACCTCTTGTTGCTATAACAGACTATGATATAATGATGGAAACTCTGGTCAAAGATGGCGATTCCTATACCGATCGAGACTATTACAACGAATTTTTATCCATTTTAAGAGGTACAGAGGGTCCAAAAAATGGCACTTTTGCGATTTTTGTGTTAATTTTTTAAAGTTTTTTGTTTTCTTTGACAACTTCTTTTGAATCGAACAAAAAAATTTTCGACCCTAGCGAGGTTGAACCCTCGACCTATTGGATGGTCATCCTGATTCAGGGAAGCGTTTTCACGCTTTTGGAATGTGCGCAATTTATTCCCCGAATAAAATTACCCCGCTGGGAGTCTATTTAGGAAAAAATTTTCGGTTCCAAAATTCATGTAAAGTCTACGAACCCAATATTTTAAGGTGGAAAATATGGTGTTGTTATACAAGAAGGAGATGAATGGAAAGAACAGCGCAAGTTTATCATGGCAGTTTTTACCAAATTAGGTGTCGGAAAAAATTTATTGGAGCAACGAGTAATTATTATAAATTTTGGCAAACTACTAAGGATTAGCGAGCCTACTAGACGTGAATTTTTTCAAAAAAATTTTTACTTTTTTCTTTGGAAATGACCTCTAGGAGTAACTTTGGTACTATACGGTTTGACAGGGCCAATTTTTAACACTTAAAAACACTTAATTTCGCACTTTTATTCATTCAATAATTTTATTTATACGTTTTTATGAACGAGAAGTTAATTTTTACGGTGTTTTTAGCATTGTTTTTATTCTTGATAAACACAAACAATATGGATCTTTGGTAGTATATGCAGGTAAGTGATTTTTAAAATGAGCTATATAATTTTTGCAGGGAGACACGGGAGTGTTTTTTAGTGAAAGTTTCGACCGTAGTACAGCGACGTTGATGAAAGCAATCCAGGAGAACATTGAAGAAGGCTCAATCATCTTCTCCGACTGCTGGAAAGGCTATCGCACCGAAGAATTGGAAGAAGCCGGATTCGAGCACTTCAAGATAAACCATAAGTACAACTTCCTGGACCCGGACGACAAATGTGCACACCCAGACCGTCGAGCGAATGTGGGGATCGGCTAAATGGCGCAACAAGAAGAACGCGGCACCGCTCGTCATCATCTGAAGTCCTATTTGGCTGAATTCATATGGAGACAGTATATTAGCAAAGAAGATCCGTTTGAAGCTATACTACAAGGGATTAAGGAATTTATGGCGGCTCTAAGACGTTTGCCAACAGACTTTTGCCAACGGACTTTTGCCAATGAAAAAAGCGTTGGCAAAAGTCCGCTTTTTCGATATCGAGATTTTAAATGAAATTCAGGGAACTTTTATTTTGATTTTCTATGTTTTGTCATTGCAATGATAAAACATGGAAAATCAAAATAAAAATTGCCTGAATTTTATTTAAAGATATCGAAAAAGCGGACTTTTGCCAACGCTTTTTTCGTTGGCAAAAGTCTGTTGGCAAACGTCCTTGCCTAAAGCTAGTAACCACCCCCGCAACCTGAAAAGCGCAGAAAAATGGTAAAAATTCGATTTTCTCGGGAAATGAACAAATATTCCCCATGCATCGTCGTTTTTTGCGGGAAAATTAACAGGATTTTCTCGCCAAAATACGACCATGCAGGGATGCATGGGGGATATTTGTTCATTTCTCTCGAGAAAATAGAATTTTCACTATTCTGCGATTTTCATGCTGCGAGAGTGCGCACAATCGATTTTTCGCATAAAATATCCCCTAAATGGGAAATTTCCGGAAGAAAATAAAATTTTTTGTCCATTTTGGTCAACGTTAATTGGCGCAAGGAAACTTGCTCCCAAAAACGTAACGTCAAGACAAAGAAAGACACTAGGACAAACCAGATAAGATAAGATACAAGGGTGAGCAAAAAACCGTACTTTTGCGTTTTTTGGCAAAAATTTTTCTCAAAAATCATCTATAAGGGGTATTTTCATGCGAGAAATCGATTGAGCACATCGGAAAAACTTGAAAACGCCTCCCAGACCATGAAACATCCCATTTTCGTGTATTTTCAAGTAGGAATTCCAACAAAAATAACTAAAAAATGGATATTTCCTGATCTAGGTGGTATTTTCAAGGTTCCTCGATGCGCGCAATCGATTTCTCGCATAAACATACCCCTGGATCATTTTGGAGAAAAAATTACTCGATTACGATCGAAAACTCGCTTGCATTTCGATGAGGCCCCCTTAGATCTACAAGTAGACCCCTCCCCCCAATTTGATCTTTTTCCACGTCTATACCTCCAGTTTTGATCAAATTTTGATTATTTCTTCAAAAGATTTTTCTCCTTGTCATTCTAGGCGTTTGTTGGACCTAAAGATACTTATTGTGGTCTAAGAATTTTGTCACTATACATTCAAAGTCCTTACTCTTGTCCATTCCTAAACTATCTAATATGCTCATAGGGAGGTGCCCGTCTTCGTCCATCATAATTGTAAGTGTTGATACAAGGGGGGGGGGCAAAAAGTCCT
>JAQGCP010000972.1:0-13919 GCA_034699885.1 Acrobeloides thornei | reverse complement strand
AATGAACAATTACCAAAACATAAATATAGTCTAAGAAAAAGAAAATAAAAACATTCATTCCAAGGCAGGAAACCATAAAATTTACTTAATCATCTGAATCTTATATTTTTAGGATGCCGAAACCAAGATCAAAGAAATCCCAAAGTAACCTTAAACGATCATCGAGAAGCACTCGTTCAAACGTGAAATAGAAGTGGAGGCAGTATTTAAATCTGTTGTGTTATTGAACAACAATTTTAAGGGTCGCCACAAGCACGGCACAAGCTGTGGTACGATGGTACGACGCGGTACGCTTGTGGCGATTTCATCGTACCTTTACGTTAATTTTACGATGGCACGATGATTTGGTACATAGCTTGTGCCGACCCTAACGTGCAAATCTGTTGTGCTGTACAATATCATTATATTCTGTTCGTACAACACAACAACTTTTCTGTTGAGTTAACACAGCACAATAGATTACAGCAGAATCATTCTGTTGTACAACACAACAGAAAAAAATCCTGAACAGCAGCTTCGCTCTGGCATCCTTCTGCGCCGCCAACAACCAGACTCCATCAAGTGGCATCTACGCATTTACCGTCAGTGGCCAAGTCTACCACAAGCTGAACCTTGCGGTGCACCCGACTCAAGACGAAAGTGGATCTATGGAACGCGCAGAATACGGCCAGCTCTACTTCATAGACGTCGAAGAAGCCGTCGAACAGCGCTTCAACCACCCAGCGAATCTGACATAGCAGCACCAAGCGATGAACCAAGAACTGGTGGAGCTTCTCGAGAAACTCATTCGTGAGCACAACGCCTTTGCCCAATCGTTCCAATGGATGCAATAAGTGGAGAAAGAAGTCAACGCATAAGCAAGAGCCTTGAGCGCCGATAGGCGCTCGAGGCGCACCGCTTTGAGCGCCTATAGGCACTCGGTCTCGGTACTATGGTCATATGAAAAACAAGGTACTCGTTTCCGTTTTAAAATTTTCAAATATCTAAACATATTGCTAAATTGGCATTTTGCCAATAAAAAGCTACAGTATTTTAAATGGCAATTTGCTTCGTTTAAATTAAAAGCATTAAAACAAATATAATTTATTGTTAGCTTGTATATTTTTATTAGCAATTTTTAGATTATACAGAAAGGTGAAATGCTCACACGAAAGGCCTTCTCTTGTCTTGGGAACTATGTTCAACATTCACCTAAAGTTCTAAAACAGCGCACTCTAGCAACTGCAGCGGTATGTTGGAATATTTTTAATAGTGTTAGATCCAGGGATCGACCTCTTGGCAGAACGGGATTTTTCGGGATGCGCCTTGACGGGATTTTCGGGACGGAATTAAGAATTTCAGGATTTTGTAATTTTATATTGTTGAATTAAACTTCTGAATCAAAATCTTGCTCATTCGGAAATTGACAGTTAGAAATTTCGTCAAGTGATGCATTGAATAACAAAATCTGAGAAGCCTTATGCGCCCCAAATTCACTATTTTTAATCACTTTTTACCCATTTTAGGGATGTAAATTTATCCCGACTCGGGACGGGATCGAAAACAACTAGTTTCGAACAAAAAATTTCGAAACGGGATCAAAAAATCCCGAAATTTTCGGGACACGACGGGATCTAACACTAATTTTTAATATGATAACCAACTTTTTCAGGCTGCTACACCCGAATTAGCTCAAAAACTTAAAGTGACGATTGTTCCCGGTGATGGTGTAGGTCCGGAGTTGATTTATGCTGTCCAGGATGTGATCAAGTTTACGGGAATTCCACTAGAATTTGAAGAGGTCTTCTTGAGTGAAGTACACTTTACTCGTTCGGCATCTATTGACGACTTTATCAATTCGATCAAAAAGAACAACAATGTGGCACTCAAGGGTGCTATCCAAGAGTCGTTTATAGACACAGCGCAAGGTGAACACCATGGTTTAAATATGCAATTGAGGAGGCGTTTGGATCTTTTTGCGAATGTTGTCCACATTAAAGTAGGTTGACTACTTTAAAAAATAATTAATAGACTAGTTTATGAATGGGGTTATTTTTTATGATTGAGCCAGATAAATTTTTTGTTACTACTATTAGCAACCGCAAACGACAGGGTACTATTTCAGGAAAAATTTTTTCTAAAATCTTAGGAAACAGTTTTTTCATGTATCGTTGCAGACTTCAAAAACTTTTTTAGAGTCTGGAAGGCATCAAAACTCGTCACAACAAGAATCTCGATTTTGTTATTGTCCGAGAACAGACAGAAGGCGAGTATTCCAGCTTGGAACATGAGCTTGTGCCTGGTGTTATAGAATGCTTGAAAATTATGACAAGAACACGTTGTGAGCGAATCGCCAAATTCGCATTTGACTATGCCACAAAGCATAACCGCAAGAAGGTCACGGCCGTGCACAAGGCTAACATCATGAAATTGGGCGATGGCTTATTCCTAAAAATTTGTACTGAGATGTCTAAATTGTACCCGAAAATCGAATTTGAACAGATGATTATCGACAATTGCTGTATGCAATTGGTCGCGCGCCCAGAACAATTCGATGTAATGGTAATGCCAAATTTGTACGGTAATATCATTGACAATCTTGCGTCTGGACTTGTTGGTGGGGCTGGTGTTGTTGCTGGTCAATCTGTTGGTTCAGATTATGTGATTTTTGAGCCTGGTGCAAGACATACTTATCAAGAAGCGTTGGGAAGGTGAGATGATAAAAACAAATTACGTTACGCATAAAAAAATTTTCTAGACAAATTGCCAACCCAACAGCTATGATTCTTTGTTGCTCAAATCTGTTGAACCATCTCCATTTGAATGATTATGCCCGTGCTCTACGACTTGCTGTGGAGAAAGTCATCCGTGATGGCAAAGTCAAAACTCGCGATCTTGGTGGTTATGCATACACTAAAGATTTCGTTGCTGCGGTTATTGATAATTTTAGATTGTAGATATTGTTCAGCTAGTAAAAAATTTTTAGTCTGTCTCAACTTTTGACACCACTTTGAAGTGTCGTGAAACAGACTAGCCAAAAAAATTTGTTTTGGTGCTTTCTAAAGCTTTAGTCAGATATAATTAGTATTTTGTTTAGATAATTTTACGTGTACAATACATAAATAAAGTTTTATTTTCAAGTTCCTTTTTTGTTAAAGTGCTAAGATATAGCATGAGATATTTTATAGGTACTTTTTTCTAGCTCATTGAATTTTAGTCCTAAATGAAAATCTTGCTAATAGCATTACAGTATGAAAAGCGATAGTGAAAATGAAAACGAATTTGAAGATGCTGTTGAAACGTTAGCGTCTGTGAATGAATCCAAGAAACTGAATGGTACAGCTACACTGAATGAAATCTCGTTGACAGATACTAACCACACTATAACTTCAACACCACAAACTTCATCATGGAATTCATTCGTTAAGGTTAGTATGGGAAAGCACAAGTTGGTGGACCATCCTTGTCATGAGGCCAGAAATATGCGAATTTTGAGCAACAACATAAATTGTTCAGGCCGTTTTCAGCGACAAAACAGTGGTGCATCGGCCGGGAATCGAATCCGGGTTGACCGCGTATCACTGAATAAAGACATGTTTTCCTAGTTCGGCATAACAAAAAATTTTTAGCCTGAAACTCCGATTATATCAACGCATAGGAGAAATCGATTGGCCATTTTGAGAAATCGAATGCAAACTGAATTCGGCTCTGGTTTTGATGACGAAACTTCACAATCACAGTCCGAAAGAACATCTTTAGCCTCATGGGGTCAGAAGCTATTAATGGAACATTCTGATAGTCCAATTGCTGTCCGTCCAACCGATTCGTTGAGCACTCGCGGCCCAGCATCCAATATCCCGGCTCCTGTATTCAATTCTGCCTTGCCAAATAATCTCCACGTGCCTTATAAAACGGATGAAGAGCCAGAAACAGAAAACTATAAACAGGAAGAGGTTCTTATTTATCCGGAGGAAAATTCAGCCAAGCCTAATGAAACACATAGAAACAGCTCTCCGACTGGCACATCTACACCGTCATCCCCGCCACCGGTACATCCGCCGCCGCCTCTGCCAGTCAGTTTGACAAATAGCGAATCTGTAAATAAACATGATTCGGCTCAAGATCCATCGATGAGTCCACCTATTCCACCGCCTCTGCCGCCAAGAAAAGCAATTAGCGGGCAAACACCCCGTCTTCCAAAAGCCACTGTGGATCAGCCACAGACAATCAAATCTAGGTTAGGAAAACTTCATACACAAATTTTATTTTTTTAGAACTAATAGTACAAGCAATTCAGAAAACAAACGTGAAATACAAATCAATTCAAAATCTCCTACTTTAATGTAAGCTCATAGTAGGGGGAAAAGGGGACAAAATTTTAAAAAATTTCATCCTAGTCCTCTATCCCTGATAGAAAGGACTTATAATCAACAAAGGCGTACACAAGGGGGTGCGACCGAATCCCCCACTCCCGCCCGAAGGGCTGAAAAAACAAGGATATTAAAAAAAATTCATCAAACATAACAATTTGTATAATAAATTTCCCCTCTACATCGCTGAATCCGGGCCTGGCCCTTACTTTCATAGAAAAATTCGTCAAAAACTGTAAATTTCCCTGTTGTAAATTTGTGTGTGATCGCAATTTACAAAAAAATAGGTAAAAATTAGAGATGAACGTTAAAATGAAGGAATGCCCATCCCAGAGCCATTAATAGCCTATTGAAAATATCGCTTTTAGAGTTGAAAATAGCTATGGAAAACATAGAGGACATGCCAAAACAAAGTCCCTAGACCGAGGACTTAGCTTAGCCAAGAGCATGAAAAGTGGTCCATTCCCACCGCCTTCAAACAAGTCAAATTCATTGAATCGGGGATGCTCGCCGAATGATTTAATGGATGCAGTATGTGAAGAAGACCAAAGAATCAATAGCGCTCAATCGGTTATACAACAAATTACAATGTCCGTACTTTCGTCTTCGGATGGTGATAACTCGAATGATGAAAATGATGAGAAGCCAGTTAGTGAAAAAAAGGTAAATTAAAAAAAAATCAAGATAAATTTTTAAAAACTATTGAAAAAAGCAAGGTAAATTTTACAAAAATCAACGGTTGGATGCATTCAGTTAACTATTTTTTAGGCTCTAGGGTGATTCGAAACGGATTTTTCAAACCAAATTTTGTGTCAAATATGCAAATTTCGTTTCGAATCATCCTAATTTCATTTTTAGGTTTATACAAAAGGTAAGAATTTTACATCAAAATTTTATATCTACACCAGAAGAGCAATTGCACCATACAAAACTATATCACAATACGATAGATAATATAAAGCGACAAAATATGGATATCAAATCGTAAATATGAATTACAGATCTTGGTTGTTTTCCTCGTCTCTTTCGCTCACCTCATCCATTGTCTAGAAATTTCGACTTTTCTGGATTGTCTTCTGAGCCTCCAGCTTTATATCCAATTACGTGCGTACAAATAAGGACGTTGTTTTTCAAAAAAAACTCATTTTCGATATGAAAAATTGATTTTCAGGCAAAAAGAACGTCATATTCGGATTTCTCATGATCAGTTCTCTAATGCTGAAAAAAATTTCATCGAAAACGGCAAAAAAATGACGAGATTAGAGGCATTTTTTGAGCGGCCATCACTTATTGAAAAACCCAATATGATATCAAAAAGTTTATCAGGTTTTTCTCCGAAACATAAAGGTTTTCATAAAAAGTGATGAAAACTAAAGTTACTCAGCATGCGCTAAGGAATTTTTTGAGCTATCGCTCGACCCATTTGGACACATTTAAAAAATCGAGTTTTCGTGTCAATATACAAACTAATTCAAACAAGGTCGAGACGAATTCGAGACTCAATTCGCAATCCAATTCAGAGATGAATTATTGGAGGCGGAAGCGATGAACGACCTTGTAGCCTTTCAAGACATCTTAGAAATATGGCACAAAACTAAAGACCAGCTTCTCAACATGATCCATATTGGCGAGTACAGATTTTTTCATGGTTTTTGCCCCCATTTCTGGAGGCATAATCCGGGTAAACCGGCTTATGCCAACCACAAATGGGCATATATAAACCCCAATGTTTAACTGGAGGAGAGAGACGGTCTTAGCACCGAGTTTGTACCTTTTGATTTAAGTTTTTGGTCCGGCTACGAAAAAATTGGGGGGTGCCGTTATGACGAATTTGCGGGGCGTGCCGTTATAACGAGACTCGACTGTAGTAGTGTACTTTAGCCTTCAACTCCATTAATTTTACGACTACTTAACACATTGTAAATTTTTGTTTCTTTATCTTCGTTTTTAATTTATTCTCTTCCAAATGAACTTTCTAAAAGTACATGAAAAAAAGTCTATGATGTTTATTCTCAAACTTCTAATACTATTTACACAAGTTTCTCAGGTGGTTCCTACGAGCTCTCACAGGATAAATCTTCCAGTTAATTCTCAAAATCTAACATATGACATAGTAGTTTATGGAGCAACCGGCTCAGGAGTTATTGCTTCTGTAAGTGCTGCTCGTGAAGGCATGAAAGTTGCTCTAGTCACAGATCGACAACACATCGGTGGTAGAATAGCGGAAAAAAATCTTGACTCAGATGTCAAAAATAAATTTTTTTGGCACAATTTACCAAACTTAAGTCCTCCATTAGGGCTTGTGCTAATTCGTTCCGACGCGTTCCGAAACGATCACTAATAGGCCGTTCCGACACGCGAATTTCGAGTTCCGACGTCGGAACGTTTCGGAACGATTTTTCACCAAATTTCAACAGAGATTGTATTTTTATGCCTCGGTGGTGCAGTGACAAGCAGTAGCTTCGTGGCCACAAAATTCCAATCTCGCTTGGAGCTAAATTTTTTGTTGAAATTTTGTAAAAGAAATCGTTGCGACACTTCCCGACGTCGGAACATGTCGGAACTCGAAATTCATGTGTCGGAACGACCTATTAGTGATCGTTTCGGAATGTGTCGAAACGAATTAGTGATGCTATTAGTGTCACATTAGTGATCTCAAAAATTTCGGAATGAATTAGTGCAAGCCCTTAGATGATTATAAGCTTAAAAAATATTAATGGCGCCACCCCATTTGCCCTATTATATAGTAAGTTACAACGTGGGGCAAGTTGGTGAGGCAACTGTATAACGTGGGGCAAATGGGCTGGCGCCATATTAATAAGTATAATTTGAGTTTGAAAATTTGTGCGAAAAAAGTTACTTTTGACATCTGAGTCAAGATTCTCTTTCCGCTAATGCATGGTAACCGGAGGACTTTCTGTTACCGACTATGGAAATCAAACCGTAATTGGAGGTTATGTATTAGAGATTTATAAGCGAGTCGCTTCATATTATGATGCCAATCCACCTCCAAATTATAACAATAATAGTGTAATTGATTGGTTTCCAGAACCACATGTAGCCGAGATTATTCTTAATGAAATGGTTAATGAAAGCGGTGTTGAGGTGTTCTTAGAACATAGATTGAAAGAAAAGAATGGAGTGGTGAAAGAAAATGGAAATATTTTAGCAATAATTATGGAAAATAATGTGTCTTTTGCTGCTAAGGTAAATTGAGAGAGAGAAAAAATTAAGTGAAGTAAAGCCTAAGACTAATCCTAAGCTTAAGCCTAAGCCTAAGCCTAAGCCTAAGCCTAAGCCTAAGCCTTAAGCCTAAGACTAAGCCTAAGCTTAAGCCCAAGTCTAAGCATAAGCCTGCCTAAGATTCTTCATTTAGGTTTTCATTGATGCTACTTATGAAGGAGATCTTATGGCTTTTGCTGGTGCCTCCTACACAATAGGTCGTGAATCCCAAAATCTCTATAACGAAACCTATGGAGGTGTTCGATATGGCTATCTTGCTGGGGATCAATATATATATGCTTATTTCGACAATGGAACTCTTCTACCTGACATCTTTCCCAACCCTCCGGCTCCTCTCGGTTCAGCCGATAACAAAACACAATCTTACAATTTTCGACTTTGTATCAACGATGGTGGCGACTCTAACCAATTACCATATCCAAAACCGGATAATTACGATCCATCTAGATATGAGTACCTCTATCGAAAAACTTGGGACGACATCATAAACGTGGGAGCAGCCAAAGCTGCTGCTCAATACTACCCAGATTTTGAACGGATACAAAAAAATAACAAGCTTGATTTGAATGTCGCTGACTGTATTGGTTGTAATTACGCTTATCCCGATGCAAGCTATGAACAGAGAAAGTCTATATGGAAAGAGCATGTGGACTATGCTAAAGGATTTTTGTATTTTCTTACGAATGAGCCAAGACTTCCTGAGCAATTTAGAAAAGCTATGGCGCAGTATGGATTGTCCAAAGATGAGTTTGTTGATAACGATCACTGGCCATATGAACTATATGTGAGAGAAGCTAGGAGATTGGTGGGAGATTTTATAATGACTGAAAAAGATGTGATAGGGAATAAGACTGGTGAGCTGCTAAAGGCAGGTAATCGAAGATCTATTCTTTTGAGATGCGGCTACAAAGTACATCCTCCTTTAAAGGATCATTCAGTAAGTCACAATCATATGAAAAAAAATGATATATTTAGAAAGATCATGAAAAATGGAGCATTTTTTGTTTTTATGGCATGTGCTGAATCGTTGTAGTTTTCAAGATAATTGTGTTTGAATTTGTTACAAGCTCTTCGTTGTAATAAACAATTCAAAAAAGTTTGTGTATTACAACGAAGAGCCTGTAACAAATTCAAAATTTCAAACGCAATTATCTCGAAAACTACAACGATTCAGAACATGCCGTAAAAACAAAAAATGCTCCATTTTTCATTATCTTTCCGAATATATCATTTTTGCATATGGTTGTAAATTACTAGACTGATCCTTTAACTTCCAGATCGAACGGGATCACCAGCATCTAAGAAAAAGTTTAGCATTCGAACATGCGATAAAAAATCGTCAACAATAAGAAAAATCATCAAAAATCGTCAAAAATTGAAAATTGTATGGTGGGCTTCTTTATCCACTGCACCATTGTGTAATAAAAATTACATGATGCCCAAAAAAGAGAATTATGTGATTTTTTCAAAATTATTCAAGTTTTTCATTTTCACTAAATAGAACAATTGAGGGTTTTCTATACGAGAAATCGATTGCCCTCATTCACGAAGTCTGAAAACGTATCCCTACCCCTGATTCAGAGAAAAGGTGTGTTTATTGAAGCGAAAATAGGCAATTCAAAGTAAGGGAAGCGTTTTCAAGGTTCGGAAATATGCGCAATTGATTCCTCGCATAGGCAACCCCAGAGCTATCAGTGGAAATTTAAAAAAGAGTTTGAAAAATTGGGAGCTACTACACAATAGGCCACCCACGTGAAAAAATTTCCGAAAAATTTTTTCTGGAAATGACACCTCTAGGGGTAAAAACATGCAGGGAATCTGAATTTGACATTTTCGAAGCGAAAAATGCTTCTCTAATTCAGTGTAGGCCTTTATATTGAAGCGAAAAGTCGCAAAAATGTGACTTTTCGCTTTAATACACAGGCATTCCCTGAATCAGGAAAGCGTTTTTTCGCTTCAAAAATGTCAAATTCACATTTTCCGCATGTTTTTACCTATAGAAAGGTCATTTCCAGAAAATTTTTTCACTTGAGTGGCTCTCCCCCTATTTGTAGTATCTCCAAAAATTGTGTAAAAAGTCGTTAAAAAATCACAAAATTCCACTTTTGTGGAGCACCTTGTAACTTACTGATTGAACAAAAGAGTGACCAAGTTCCGCTATTTCAATTTCATCCTAAAATCAATTTTTTCTGATTCAGGCAAAAGGTGTTTATTGAAGCGAAAATAAAATCTCTAACCTGCAAATTTTGTTTGCTTAAACTCGTCTCAACGGTTTCATTTGACTTTTTTCGAGGATTTTTTTTCGAATTTTGAGATCTTCTTCCCAAATCATCTTGTAATGTCGAGATGTGGATTTGGCTCTTGATCTTTTTGCGCTAAAAATTTTTGATATCTTGATTTTCAGGGATTTCGTGTCAATGTCAAAGAAGCTTAAAAATTAAAAAAAAAATACCCTGCGAAATTCGATGGCAAATTGAAAAATTCTATCGATTGCGAAAAATCCATAGATTGAACAAAGGATTAGCCAAGATTTTGTGGTGTAGTCAAATGATTTTAGTGCAGTTATATTAAAAGCCTAAATTTATTAGATTTTTTATTGATCCTGATTTTCAGGGGTTTCGTGTCAGTGTCAAGAAATTTTTTTGGATCCTAATGTATTATTGATCCTGAATTTCAAAGATTTCGTGTCAATGTCAAGAAAATTTGAAAAATTTTTTTTCTTAAAAATCAAAATTTGTATACTTGTGGTATGAGAATAAATAGACAAGAGCCAGACATGCTGCCAATGCCAAGGGCTACCAAAAATGTCATAAAACGGTCGTATAGAGATTTTTTCAACAGTGGCACCAACATAATTCCAATCGGAGCGGCAATCGAAGTTCCAGTTAAGATCAAAAAGCCAAAAAACCAGACTAAAAATTGATTTCACTCATTTTTAGTGAAAAATAGAAAAAAAATTGATTTTTATTATTTTTTTCAAAAAAACTTTTTTTCTACTTTTGATGATTTTTTCAAAAAAATTGACCTCAGAGTCCATTTTATCGTCAAAATTCTTACGCTTGCACTTCCTATCAATTGTAAGGTTCGTCATAGGTCAAAAACTTTTCGGTCACAAAGGGGGTCGAACCAGCGCCCCACTAGACGAAATTCTAACACACTAACCAATAGACCATAAAGGCCTATTTGAACTGTTCACTTACTTTGCCATTGATCTGGGCGGTCTTCTACGTCAATCAAATGAGTATCGTTGTTTAATTGATGGCTAGGCAAATGTACATCTTTTAATAAAGCTTTTTTTAAGAGCTTTGAAGCAGTTTGGTTGAGCTGAAAATTTTTACAGGGTGTATAAAAAAACTGGAATTTGGGCGATTTTGTTCATGTTTTTTCGACCAGAAATTTTTTTCAAAAATGATCCTATTAGGGCTAATTTTATGCGGGAAATCGATTGTACGTATTCCCGAAGCGTGAAAACGCTTTCCAGACCCCCCTGATTCAGGGAAATGAGTGCTTTGTATTGAAACGAAAATCGAAAAATTTGGCATTTTCTGCCTCAAAATCATCTTCCTGGAGGTAATTTTATGCGGGGAATCAATTGCGCGCATTCCAGAAACATGAAAATGCTTCCCTGATTCAGGGAAATGAGTGTTTTGTATTGAAACAAAAATAGAACATGCACTAATTTCCATGAAGGGTCAGGTAAATGAATGAAAAAGTTGACAAATGGGCACTTGATAAGTGATTAGTGACAAGTTAACTACAAATGACAAACTTGTCAGTTTTTTAGTGAACTTGTCACTTGTCAATTTTTTCATTCAACTTTGCTCACTTGTCACTAATCAAGTACAACAATCGACCCCAGAAGGATGATTTTGAGGAGAAAACCAAAAATTTTTCAATTTTCGCTTCAATACACACTTTCTGATTTCCTGAATCAGGGCCAGGGAAGTATTTTCAAGCTTCGAGAATACGAGCAATTGATTCCTCGCATAAAATTAGCCCTAATAGGGTTATTTTTGAAAAAATTTCGGGTCGAAAAAACATGAAAAAATCGCCCAAATTCCGGTTTTTTATACACCCTGTAAAAAAATTTGATTTTTGTTAAAAAAATATAGCGTAATAGGTGAATTTAAAAAAAAATTTCGGCGAAAAATTTCAAGTCCAGGCCCAGGAATCCTGACCAACCCAAGAAGATTGAAAAAAACAACCAATAAAACTTACAGTATGATTATGCGGATGAAAATAATGGGCCATTTAAAGAGGACAATTTTTAACAATAGCAGGGCAAATCCGCGACTAGGTAAATTTTAGCACAACTTGTTATGCTGAAAATTTTTTATGATTTTTGGGGCTCAAAAAATTTTGTTGGAGCCGGAAAATTTTTTGCTAAAAATGACTCACGTAGAGTAATTTTATACAGGGAATCGATTGCGCGCATTTTCTGAGCATTAAAATGCTTCCTTGACCCTGATTCAGGGAATGGATTCGGCGTATTGACGCGAAAATCGAAAAAATTTCTATTTTCACCCGGAAAGCATCCATCTGGGGGTAATCTTATAAGAGGAATCGATTGCGTGCATTTTCTAAGTATAAAAAATTTCATAGACTCTGATTCAGGGAATGGAGTTAGTCTATTGACGCGAAAATCGAAAATTTTTCTTTTTCATCAGTACACCAATCCCATTCCCTGAATCAGGGTTAATGAAATTTTGTCATGTTTAGAAAATGCGTGCAATTGATTTCCTGCATAAGATCACCCCAGATGGATGATTTCCGAACGAAAATAGAAAATTTTTCGATCTTCTCCTCAATACATCGAATCCATTCCCTGAATCAGAGTCAAGAAAGCGTTTTAATGCTCAGGGAATGCGCGCAATCGATTCCCCGCATAAAATTATCGCTATATGGGTCATTTTTAGAAACAAATTTTCCGGTCCCAACAAAATTTTTCGGGCCCCAAAAATCATAAAATTGGCTCACCCTGTACATCGAAAATCGGCATTTTTCGCTCGTTTTCGATGAAATTTTTTGTTCAGTAGGGGGGTAAGAGTGTATGACCAAAATTCGATTTTTCACAAAAAAATTTTAATCAAAATTCGATCTTGGGCACACAACGTTATCTCAACGCTAGCTGTCGAAAATATTTCTGACGACTGCAACGCATTTCCAACAGCTAGCGTACTTGAATTTCAATAAAACCGTGTTTATTGAAACGATTGACAGCATAGGTCGGCAAGGTGGGGGGGAGGGGACCCCCGATGAGGTGGTCTCCTACCACCTCCACCAAAAAAGCGACCTTTTTTTTAGCTTGAGATAGTCTTCTGCATCCAATTTTTATGGACCACCTCATATGTTCGGCGGGGTCTATGTGTGATCACTCCTCAATTTTGGGTCCGTGCGTGCGTGGGTCAGGGGGAGGCTCCCCCCTTGTCGACCTATGATATGGATTCCTTTTAAACATGACTACTTATGATTTAGAACGTGTGGCAAACAAAATCCACCTAGTTGATAGCCAAACAAACCTATATTGTTTGAAATTTTAGCTATTTCATGGGCTCTTTATTTGATAACCGTCGTTCATATGCGCCCACTCATTCGACAGTTCCTGTATTTCAATTTTATATGCAAACAAATTAAATTCACCTCTTGTTTCTATGTCGTTAAACAAAATTTTAAAGAAATATATCGATTTTAGATAACAAATAACATTTTTTAAATACAATGAAATTTAAAAGTTGATTAATTTCCTCTTCCTATAGCAAGAAATCCCCCGTAGTTAATATCGCAACTATTGGAGTCATTTTTAAATGAAAGACTCCATTGGTCTGGGGTGTACCATACACATAGTCCAGCATTTTCGGTATTACATGAGATGCAACTTTCCAGCTTTGTGATCCTGTTTGCTAGTGAAGTTGTATTAGTGGTCGAATTGGAGACAGAAATCGAGGAAATTTGAAGTTGGAGAGAAGAAATCTCGTTTTCCAACTGAGCTATTTTCTTTTCTAGTTGGCTGATAAGAGAATTTACGGAGCTCAAGTCGCATTCACATTCACATTCGCTACTTTTTTCACTACTTTTTCCGCCTAAATTTTTATTATAAGGATTTTTTGATTTAAGCGTTTTTTATTGCTTTTTTGAGTTGTTTAGGGTGAGCAAGCCTAAGCCTACCGACCTAAGCCCATGCCCAAGGACCAGTCCAGTCAGTTACAACGATATGAAAAAATGATATATTCGGAAAGATCATGAAAAATGAAGCATTTTTTGTTTTTACAGCATGTTCTGAATCGTTGTAGTTTTCGAGATAATTGCGTTTGAAATTTTGAATTTGTT
>JAQGCP010000971.1:0-13920 GCA_034699885.1 Acrobeloides thornei | reverse complement strand
ATTTTTACCGATAAACAAATTCATTGAAAGCAACTACATAACAAATCGTTCCTGGTCCGGCCCTTAAAAAATATATTTCTTACTTGTTTATGTACATTTGTGGGTGTAAAATATTATGAAAATTATCTTTTTAAATATGAAAAGTAAAGAAAATGTCAGCTTTTATAACAAAAATGATGTTTTTGGTTTTTTTTATTGTTTCAAAGATACCACAGAATCTAAAGGCTGGCCCTAAGGTTTACGGACAGGTTGGCTATCGGGCTAGGGCCGCGGCCCTAGTCGGTCTTATGATTTTTTTGAGCACCTTGTAGTTGTCTTGTCACAATCCGAGGGTCGTGCTAATTTGACTTGTCAAAACTTCAACCAAAAAATTTGCGCGCTTCGCAAGCATCGTTAGTATGGACTTTTTCTTTCACCATATTGGAAAAATCTACCTAAAACTTGCACCTGAAATTGTATCTCTATCTGCTTCTGACTTTATAAATTATATCAAAAATGCTGATTTATCTCATTTCTTATAAAACTTTGGTTCTATTAAATTATAAATTTTAGCTAAATCTATTTTAGGAATATGGTTTATAGCATGAATGTTCGAATTTTCTTTATTGTACTGCAATTTATGGACTATGATTATTATTGTCTTATCTGTCTTAATGCAAGCCTAATAAATTAAATTTAAGCAAACCTTTTTGCTAATCGACTTTTCTTGACCCTTGCTATTTGCTAAGTAAATCCCCTCTCCAAATTGGGAGGGAGGCTTAAAACCCTAGCCTAGCTAAACCTCTAGTGCACTCGATTGCCACTTTTTTCTCATTCTAGTCTATTAAAAACAGTTTAAGCCAAATTCATGATAAAATCAAGCGGGAGATGATCCATCCCGATAACCAACTTATTTCGCTGCTAAACTAAACTAGAACACCTATTAATCTTTTATGAACGTTCGATACATTCGAGTGTATTTCAGAAAGTGCATACTAGTTATCTTTTAAGACAAATACATATATTCATGTTTCGTTGACAGACCCAAAAGTGATACACACACAAACACTAGAACTTTACCTTAGTGGCAATGCTATCATTTCGGGCCACACTATGCAAATTTCACTGCCCGGCTCGGACCTGGCTGTGTTTTGTGCGTGCAAAAGATGCATCCGCATTGATTGCGATTGGGTTGTCAACGAAATAGCCGCTGATAGAAAGTGCTGACCAAAGCAGTCTCTTAAAAATGCATGCTATTTTCTGTCTTCTCTTTCCTATCACTCTAACCGAAAATGACCAGCAAGAGAGGAATGATCATTAATAATCGAAATGTGGGCATCGTTGCTCCACACCGTTTTTCTGTACTCTCTTGTTTTTATGGGGTTTCTTAGTTTCTCTAGAAATTTCGGCCAATGGTGGGATAAAGAGGCGTGGTCAAGTGGTCATCAAGATCAGGTTAGAGAATGTGAAGAGCAAGGGTGGTTTGTGAAGTTAGAATGTGATATTTGGGGTTTCCCAAAACGTGACAATTAGTGAATTTTTACGTCGCGTTTATATGGAGTTGCTTTTAGGAATTTTTGTAGTCCGAGAATAAAAATTGAAAAAAACATAAAGATTTTTGGATGAACCATACTTCACTACCCATCAATGGTGTGATATAGGGGGCATGGGGAACGCTCTGAGTGGGTCAGGGGGAGACTCCCCTCCCTTTGTCGACCTATGATCCCTAGTCCCCTTAAATTTTTATTAAAAAATCAATGGTCTCCGATCAGTGGCAGCGTTAGAGAGTGGGGCAAAGATGGCAATTGTTCCCTGAAATCGGTAGAGGGACGAAAAATCAAATGGTTCCCTTTTTTGGACAGCTAAAGCACACGTGTTCGTAGCATGTTTCATTTCGTAAAAATTTTTTTGCGGGTTTGAAAGTACTTTATTTAAGCTATCCAACGACACCAAGATCATCGGAATACGATTTAACGTTTAAAAGTTATGACCATTTGAATCACATCTACTCAAATGGCCAAAAATTCACATGTATATCACCTTTTTGAGCCTATAACTCAACCAAAATACATATAAACTATACCAAAAACGATGTAACTGTTAATTTCTTTTATAGAATAAACCAAAAATGCATTTTTTAAAGTAAATCTGAGGTCCTTCGAAAAATGTTGTTTTTATAACTCTAATTTCTCGCGAAACGTGTTTTAAATTTCGGCTTACTAAGGGGAGAGCACCTGCCCCTCCCCCCGTCCTTGCCTATGCCACTAGCCATGGCCCCCAAAACCGAAAATTTCTTAAGAAAAGTGGCATTTTTGACCAAAATTCGAAAAATTTCTTACGAAAAATTAGGTTTTTACCAAAGTACCCCCAAACCAAATTCTGATACCTACTGCTTCTTACTTTTGATTTTCTTAAAAAAATTATGTGCACCCCTCCCCATCCGGTGATAAAAAATCTTTTTTTAATTTTTAGCCATATGCATATTTTTCCAACTCTTCCGATTAAGAATTGCATCACCCACTGAAATTTTTCGAGATCTTCCTTCAATATTTTTATTTGCCGAAGTTATCGCGTGCGGATACTAATAACACTAGTATCTGTCATCCCTCGTCTTTCCATGTATTTAGAAGAAAAATCACCGCTCGCGAGCCGCGACTTATCTTGATTACGCCTTTTTTAGTCAAAACCCTGAGGTCATCCTCAGAGAAGATTCGGACTTTTTTGTTTTTTCGATCAAACTAGTTAGAAAAAGTTTGATCCAAATGTGACAGTTCTTTTATACCGAGGTAAATATGTTTTTGAAAAATTGTAGGCAAAATTCTTTTGAAATATTTGAAAATAGGAAAGAGATGAGTATCGTTTTTGAACCTGTTTTTATTTATATATGCCATTTGTACTTTCCTGATATATAACTTTGTAAATTTGCACGTTTTCTGCAAAAATTTCGTGTCGAGATGTCAACAACTAGTGTAATAAGAATTTTTAGCAAAATTTTCGAAATCAACTACAAATTCGGTGCTTTTGGAAAACAGCAATTTCCATGGTTGCCGAAAAACATCCCACCGTTTTCGATAAGCGAGCTCTATACGCACAGAGCAAGTGTCAGGCAGTGGTTAGGGAGCACGAAGATGAGATTTCTGTGATTATTCCGTCTACTGCGAAATCCAAGATTATTGTATTGGGGGATTCGGGTGAGTTTATTTTTTTAAATGCAAAAAAATCAAAGATGAAACATCGGCTAGAGTGTCGATCTTTCAATCAGTAGCGTAACATGGAGAGGAGGACAGCATCCTTATCTCGAAACTGAAATTGCTGTATGGCCAAAATTTAAAAAAAATTCGCCAATCGAATCATCGCGCTGAACGCATCAAAACGAGTACCATATCATGGGTTTTAACTCATAGCCGATTGGCTACATGCTCGGCCTTCACAGATAGCGTACGGATTCGATCCCGCACCCAAAAGTCATTTCTTTGAAAAATTTTGATATTCACGTTTTGATGCGGGGAACACGATGGCGCTATTATTTTTCCATGCAAACTTTTGGAAAAATCGAAAAATCTCAAAAAAATCTAAAACTTTTTTTCTCCAAATTTCATAAAAATTTTTGAAAAAATAATAGCTCCATCGTGTTCCCCGTATAAAAAAGTGGGTATGCAAAAAACCCCCATGATATGGTACTCATTTTGAAGTATGTGATGAGCTAAATCGATTGGCGAATTTTTTTAAATTTTGACCCTTGTCTGCACCTTTTCGGAATCATGGTGTTTCGTGACCTTAACATTTTCGCTCGTGCCAAAAACCACTTTGACTATTGTCCAAAGAATAATAGTGGACAACAATTAATCCTAAAGGTCAGCTGCATGGGAAAATTAACCATGTGTATTTAGGCGACAATTTTACTACACATAGATATTTACAACATCATAAATTAAGTTTAATATTAATTTTTAGGAGTTGGCAAAACGAGTATTATTTATAGTCACAAATATGGAGGTAAAGAACTTATTTCATGTAATGCTACTATCGGTGCTTCTTATGTTAATTGTGATGTGTAAGTATTTTCAACACCCCCGAAAAATATGTTAAGGTTCTCAAAATCAATCAGCTCTACCCCCCAAAGAGCGTAGATAAGTTCTGATATCGGGGGATCCACATTTAAAAAAGTTTCCCCTGGTTCCCTTATGTTTTTTTTCTCAAAACCTATCTAAAATTTTGAGCAAAAAGATAATGAGGAACCAAGGCAATTTGTTCGTTTTTTTAAATTACAAAAATCACCCTTGGTCACTTTATGTTTTTTCGCATCGACAGACGCGAAAATTTATTGTTGAAAAACACTCATTTTTAAGTTGAAAATGCCCAAAAATTTCGATTTTCGACGAAAAATTTTTTTCCGCAGGCGAAATTTGTTTTGCAAAATGATTGTTTATAAACTGAAAATGCTCAGAACATTACGCTTATTGGTGAAAAATTGACAAATTTTAGACTTTTTTTGAAAAAAATGGAAATTTTGGTGAAATCCTAGTATCTGGTAGGGATACACAAGTACAAAAAGTGATAATCCTTGTCACCGGTCAGAAATATGCGAATTTTGGGCATGAACACATAAATTGTTCGTAATGACAATGGTGGCAATTCTTGTCTCAGAGTGACAATCTTGTATCCTTTATCACTATGAACAATTCATTTTCGTGCTCAAAATTACAGGATCGGTGACAAGGATTGTCATTTTTTGTTACTTGTGCATCCCTAGTACCTGCTGCAAGAGTCCAGGAATCCCCTCCCCCAGTTCCCCTAAACCGACTTTAATCATCATATTTTTTAGCACAGTCCAAAACAACATTATGTCACTACAAATCTGGGATACTGCGGGTCAAGAACGCTTTCGGTGTATGGTTCCCATGTATATGAGAAGTGCAGCCGCAGCTATTATTGTCTATGATATATGCGATAGAAAATCTTTCGAAGATGTTGATAGATGGGTATCTGGTAAGATAAAAATTGAAAGAAGAGATTTAAAAAAATTTTAGAAATCAAACGCGGGTCAGGATGTGATGAAACGATTCTAGTCTTGCTTGGAAATAAATTGGATCTTCAAGATCATCGAGAAGTGGCTGTGGGTGAAGGAATTACAAAAGCGGCTAAA
Source organism: Acrobeloides thornei (assembly GCA_034699885.1). Taxonomy (NCBI): domain Eukaryota; kingdom Metazoa; phylum Nematoda; class Chromadorea; order Rhabditida; family Cephalobidae; genus Acrobeloides; species Acrobeloides thornei. The sequence continues at coordinate 8,795 of JAQGCP010000971.1, read as the reverse complement.
ATTAATGCAAAGTTTTATGAAATTTCTGCTTATGATTCGACATGTAGGTTTTTGATACACTGTAAAAGATGCGTTTTCTTTTTCTCAGTGCATTTTTACCCCATCAAAAATCATAAGCCACCCGAAGCAAACCTTGAAAATACTTTCTTGACCCTGATTCAGGGAAGGGTGATATGTGTATCGAAACGAAAATAATCAAAATTTTAAAATTTCGCTGGGAAACAGGTTTTCTTAGAGTTTTTCTTGGCTGGGAATCGATTGTGAGCATTCCCAAAGCGTCAAAATTCTTTCTTGACCCGGATTCAGAGAAGGGCGATATGTATATCGAAAAAATTTTTGGAGAAAAATTAGGGAGAATTTAAAGAAGTGTTAGTTTCGACATTTGTTCGGGCACTCTCCAAAATCATATTCGCAGAATCAAGGCCAGGAAAGCATTTTCACGCTTCAGGAATGCGCGCAATTGATTTTCCGCCAAGAAAAATTCCTAGAAGACCTATTTTCCTGCGAAATTTCGAAATATTGATCATTTTCGTTTTAATACACATACCCCCTTACTAAATCAGGGTCAGGAAAGAATTTTCATGTGTTGGAAACGCGCGCAATTGGTTCCCCTCATAAAATTACCTCTAAGGGATCACTTTCAGAAAAAAGTTTTCACCCATGGTCCTTTAATAATTTTTCAAATTTTCAGTGATCGACCAAATATTTTGCGATATCGCAGATGAACTTTATAATAGACACAAAGTCGAAGAAATGTGCGAATCCGAAGTCACTTCATCCCATTTCACAATCAAACTTCCTTCTCCAAGAGAACGAAGATCTTCAAGTCGCTCTCAAAAACCCAAAAAATCATCGTGTTGCATCATTTCTTAGCTTTTTAAAAGTCACTTTAATTCCAAGTGTCATATTTATTTTCTACTTTGCCATATTAGGATCTTATATTCTTGCCATAAATTTTTTTGTTATAGATTTCTTGTGATCTACATACTCATGTTCTTTTTCTCATTATTTGTTATGCTACATTTATTACTGGGCGATTCAAAAAGGCCAATTTTTTCAAAAATTTTCAAGTTTTTTAATTTTCACCAAAATAACTCTATAGGAGGTTTTGGAGCTATTTCGGCTCTTATACCCCACGTTCAATGGGGGTATAAGAGTCGAAGTAGCTCCGGGATTTTCTATGTGAGGAACCGATTGCGCGCATTGCCGAACCTTGAAAACGCTGCCCTGGCCCTGATTCAGGGAAGATGTATTGAAGTGAAAATAGGCTAATACAGAGCCAGGGAAGGATTTTCAAAGTTCGGCAATGCGCACACTCGATTCCTCGCATATAAAAACCCCTTATAGGGTTATTTGGTGAAAATATTTAAAAAACTTGAAAAAATCGCGCAAAAATGCCCTTTTTTGAATCATCCTGTATTTGTTTGTAAAATTTTGTTTTATTTGTTGGCTACCTCTTGACATATATTTAATGCTTGCATTTTTACAAATATTTTTTATTGAAAACTCTTGCATTTTTTATTCTTTATAATTGAATAGTTAGGTTAGATATTTTTATCTGTGTGTGTATTGTGATTTTACAACAGTACAGTAATAAAATTTATGGGTAATTGAAAAAGTTTAATTTGATTAAATCAAGAAAACAGTTCAACTTGTTGCCGAAAATAGGCTAATACAGAGCCAGGGAAGGGATGCTGCCGTAGAATTTGCTGAAATCGAGCAAGTGTTGTTCGTCATATTCTGAAAGTTCGTGAAGATCAATCCAATTTTCTCATACAACTTTTTTGACTAAAAAATAAAGTTCTTTCCCCCGGATCGAACTCTTCTAATTCAAGAAGAATTTTACACCTCTTGCATACATGCATAAAGGGTGCTACATTCCCTCAATTCGTTGTATCGAGCAATCAATTCGTGTTCGACCGGCATTTGTATTTGGCCGGCAAGTCGTATTTTACCGACGATCAATTCGTATTCGACCAACTTACACCCCTGCTTGTGCATGTATGACCTCTTGCTCCTGCATTATTGGCACTGTAAATTTTCGAAATATTTTTTAGCACCGAAAATATTTTTTCAACACCAAAAATAATTTATCATAAAAAAGAGGATAAATATTTTTCTTCCAATAAAAAAATCCTTTTTTTCCAATAAAAACATTTTTTGGTGCCAAGTAAATAGGACCCATTATTTTGCCCAATATTTTTCTCATTTGTATCAAGAAAATAAAGAAAGAGAAAACAAGCAAAGTGTCTGCTTTAATCCGAATCATTGAATAGAAACTTTCTTTGTGTCACTATTTACAAAATGTGTAATACCATGTAAAACCCCGGTTCCGCGGATTGACTCAAAATGACTTTCAAAAACTTTTCCATGCGTCAATCTCACTAAATAAAGTCAAATTATATGGCGCTCGAGCCGTTTAACACTACGGCCACCTAGGTTTGAACTTTCGAGATATTGTCACTTAAATATTTAACGCATACCCTGCGGGGATGCTTATGTTTGTTTTGTTTTTTTGGAGGTTCCTACTAGGGTGCGAAAAAGTAGGTGGTACCACCCGCTGGGTGTTACCACTTACCACCGATGAGTGATACCACCTAGGGTGGGTGGCGGATGGAGTGGTACCACCCAAAAATATTTTTATTTCCATTAAGCATGTAACAACATAATCTTTATTTTTCAAAAAAATGGGTGGTATCACCCACTACCTATGGGTTTGTTCATTATGTTTTGCTAGATTTTTTTCTTTTTTTACTTTCGCTTGTGAATTTTTTCAGACCTATGAATGACTTGAATGCGCAAAAACAAAACAAATATCTTTTTTCCTTATACTGTGTTGTCGAATGATTTCATACTAGCAAGCAAAAAAATTCTATAATATAATAACTTCTCAAGCGTATCGAATAACATGGACACTCAATCTAAATCGTTTATAATACCTTAAATCGGAATACCGTCCGGTCTTCTTTGATGAGGAATAATAGCCAGTTTAGTCGATGAAATGAAGTGACCATCGAGTTTGATTCGGTTATTATTTTTTATAAATGAGTTCAAATTTATATATAGGGGGGCCTAAAATTTTGCACAAAGGGGCAGATATTTTGCACATGGGGAAATAATTTTTGCACATCTACCATGTTCAAAAAATTTTGTCCCTATATGTAAAATTTTTTCCCATGTTCAATGTGAAAAATATTTCCCCTATTAGGGTGGCTAAAATATTCGACATGGTGGTCAAAAGTTTCCGAAATACGATCGACTAATTTTTCATTTACTAATTATTTTCTGATAATAGTAATGAAAAATACGTCGATCGTATTTCGGAAACTTTTTGCCACCATTTCAGAAACTTTTGGCCAAAACTCAGAAACTTTTGGCCACTATGTCGGATACTTTAGCCCTCCCCCCTAGTATGTGTAAATCTCTCCTCCCACCTATACTTCTTGCTTTGGATAAATTACAGAGTGATCAAATCATTTGACATAATAAATATAAATGCTCAGAAAATGACGATGGCCGATTTTTGGTTTTAAAAATGGCAAATTTGGGTCTTTTTGTTGAAAAATTGTGAAATTAAGAAAAAATTTAGTCAAATTATTAGTTGTTGTAAAAAGCAACGCCGCTGGCGAAAATTTTTTGAAAAATTTTGTTTTTCAGATGAAAATGTGCAAAAAATGAAAATTTTTTGTGATTCAAATTTCTTGATTAAACCAGCAGCTGACAATTCTGATTGATCAGAATTCCCAACCTTCAGAGCTGCTTCCACTTACAGCTAGTTGTTTGAACCAACGCCGAAGGTTTATTTGTTAGCAATGTTTTGTTTGTTTGCACGAGTTGTTTGAAGAAGCTATATGCGTGATATCTTTTTACATATACGGCGACTTTGATGTCCTACGTTCGCTGTGGCTTCCCATTAATTTCCCCATTAATATCTTGGCGATTGGTATTACATTTTTAGATGACCATAAACGTATGTATAGCTTAAATTTATTAAATCTAGTTATTTTACTTTCTTTATTTTATTTATCAATAGCTCAGAGGTTCTCGCAGGGATATGATGAGTGGAATTTCAATCAAAGACCGAGGCAAGTATTTCCAGTAGTCACGTCGAATGATCCCTCAAGATCGGTTAGGGAGCAGCCGCAAGATTTAAATTATCTACTACCAACTTTTATTAATAAAGTTCATGATAGTTATGTTAATAGTTTAACGAGGAATTATCGTGGGAATAGTATTATACCACAGAATTTTCAGCAACATTATGAATTTTCACAAGTAAGTGCGGTCAAGGACGGGTAGGGCAGGCGCAAGGGGTCAACTGATTTTTCGTTTTAGGAATGCGAAATTCGGATTTCCCACATAAAGTTTGATGGCCTGGGTTCGAATCCCGCCTGAGCCATATTGTTTTGATTAATTTTATGCGCTTGCTCAAAACTGCTTAAAGCAACCCTACCCTTATGTCTTCTTTGAGCCTTCGGGGATTCTTTGCGCTTTCGGGGATCGAATGCACCTTTCGCGCCTTTGGATATCAACCACTTTCACCAAAGTCTGGGCAATTTCACCCCCTAAGAGTGGCTATGAGGGAGAATCCATTTATGGATAATGTCTTTTTTAAACATTTTAGGATGTAAGATCGCGTCCTGAACCGATTTCTATAAACCAAAATGCTAGATCTTCAATAAAAAGTCAAAGGGAAGAATTTTCACAACCGACAACTCCACAACCTCGTCAATTTGGGCTTGATTTAAGCGAGCTAGATCGTTCTTCAAATAGTCCATTTACTAAAAGAAATACTCTATTTCATATGGGCTCTGAAATTAAAAATGAGTATGTTAAATTATACCCATAAGTTCCAAATTTGAAGTAAATTTTAGTGACTCAGATTTATTAGAATCCAATGTAAAGCCTATAAATCCAACTTGGAGCTCTGGCCAATTTCAAAAAATGACTTCTGGCTCTCAACCATATCCAAGACCAACATATAGGTCTGGTGGGTTTGGAAGATGGCCTCCAGCAACCCCACAATATTATCAACAACCAAATTGGGGCTATAGCCAAAATCCTACACCGTTTCAAAACAATTTTGTAACAAATAATATAAATTCAATAGCTGATAGCAGACAAAATATTATACCAACACAAGGGATGCAAAATTGGGCTCAGAAAACTAATCAATACCCGGATTTGAAGGTAGGTGCAGTAGCGTAGCGAAACTCGAATTTCGGGTGGGATAGGGAGATGAAGCTTATTCTCTCAGTGGGTCCCTCACCTCCCCCTTCCAGTTGGCGACCCTTTTGCCCTCCAGCAACACAACACGATTTGAAAAATTGTGAAACAGAGTGCCTGTTTTACGGCAAAAAATTGAATTTTAGTTCATTTTCGCTTCAATACACCCACTCCATTCCCTGAACCGGGGTAAAGGAAGCATTTTCACGCTTCGTGTATAAGCGCAATCGATTTACTGCATAAAATTACCTCTGTAGGGGTCGTTTTTATAAAAAATTTCGGGTCCGAAATCCAGGTAAAAAGTCGCAGAACTTTTTGAACAACCCAGGCTTTTTAACTGGCGTCCCGACCAGCTGCCGAGCGGCCCTTAAAAAGCTTACTCCATATATGATCCTGATGGGTTTCAAGGATCCTATCCACTTGGGAACAAGCTTTATAAATAAATTTAGACCCCTATAAACGACGATACTAAAACACTTTCTGGCATACCTACTTCGCTAATACAGCCCATTCAATCTATCAATGACCCTAGGGCAATTGGCTGGTATGATACAAAAATTGATCGCTATGAGACTGGCAAGAACACTATTGTTAATCGAGTTGTCCTACCACCAGATTTTATGGCTGCTAATGACATGCCACAACTACCCACAACAGTGCCTCATGGCATACCACAACTACCCACACCAGTACCTACAATTGACTTGGACCAAAGAATAGGGTTAGGTGCTGGAAGTCAAGTCTTAACTGATGGAAGAGCGGATAGTTCAAGAGTTATTAGGCCAACGTCAAGGATTTTGGCTGCAGCGCCGAAAATAGGGCAACAACAATCAACACAATATTTTGTTACTGAGAATGGGTTTAGGGTACAAAGTAAGAGTGTAAATTAGTCCAGTACCGTATACATGAGAGAAGAGGGGGGGGGGAATTTTTTGGTTACCATGTAGCATCCAATGGGTAATACTGGGGAGGAGGAGGATTTTTTTGGTCACCACTCGGTGACCAAAATACCTGTGTGTAATACAGCTCATTTTCGCAACTGATCCAAACTAAATTTAGCAACAACTCCATCTATAACAACATCACTATATCCAACCTACCCTGATTTGAGAGATAAATTGTTCCCAGTAGTGGACAATCACCAAGCCCAAGAACCATCTAAATGGCTAAAAGATTTCGACCCCAGACCAGCTTCCACTGAGGTTGATAGGCAACAATCCCCGTTTTCTGGCGGAAATAATCAATACAAAGAAGATCTCGGTCGATCGAGTGAAATCAGAAAAGAGATCAACAATATCAGGCTGCCATATGAAATGATTTATAATCCAAGGATTAGAGAAAGTATGCAATTAAAAGAAATGGAGGATGCAAATCGATTCATCTCCTTGAAAACCCTATAGACATCCGGATTCTCTGCAAATGTTCGCATTTTAGTCATTTTCGCTTCAATACATCCATCCCTCCCTGAATCAGGATTCGATTTATTGGCAAAAATTCGATTTTTCTGGCCAAAATTCGATTTTTTTTTTGGCAAAAGTGCCCATGGGTACTGAATCATTGGAACCTGGGACCCCAGACCAACGAATCAGGTATCCATCGCAATTTTTAGGCATCGTATCGGTACGGTAGAAAAGGATAAATCAGTTACTATAAAAATTTTTTAGTGGAACCACTAAACAAGTATTTTCCAAGAATTGGTATATCAAATTTTCCACCCGGACCTTATGGAGGAACAAGCGGATCAAATCTCCACCAAGGTTTTGGCGACGATTTGAGTCTTACTGATAGCAGAGGCACTTTAATAGGAAGAACTGATCCTATGTTTACAACACCATTACCATGGAATCGAGAATCTACGACTATTATTGGAGTTCCTCGGATCAGTGCCGATGAAGGGTTTCTACAAAATCGGCAAAGATATGGTGCATCAAACGGTAAAATTTTCGTTTCTTAATTTTTTAACCAACTAGAGATGAAATGGTTGTACCACCCACAAAACCATTGGTTTTAGGCTTCTGTAAGAAAATCCTTCGAAAAATGGACCTTTGGGTGGTTTTAGGAGGTGAAGGTCGTTTGAATTTTCGAAATTTTATATATTTTTTGAGTGTGAAACCTTCCCTGATTCAGGGAAAACCGTGTATTTATTGGAGCAAAAACGTAACAAATTCGAATTTTCGCCGGAATGTTGACTGACTAGGAGTTTTTCTAGGCGAGGGATCGATAGCGCACATTTTCGAGGCATTAAAAATTTCCCTGATACTGATTTAAGCGATTTTTAAACTATTTCATTATGAAACCTTTTTAAGGAGTATACCCCGTGTAGGGGCAACTTCCTGTGATCAAAATCAAAAAATTCTTTTAGATTCAAGTTCCCCATATCAAAAAACCCGTATCAGAGAAATTTTTACGCCCCAAAAATGCGCAATCGATTTCTCGTCTTGAAAAACCCTAGACAGCTAGTTTTCTGACGAAAATTCGAATTTTTTACATTTTCGCTTCAATAAATACACTGTCTTCCCTGAATCAGGGCCAGGGAAGCGTTTTCACGCTAGAAATGCGCACAATCGATTCCCCGCAGCAAATTACCCCTATATGGGTCCTTTTTAGAAAAAAATTTCTACCCCAAAATTCATGTAAAAAGTCTCAGAACTTTTTGAATAACCCAATACCACCCATGAGTAGATTTGGATGGTGCGTGGAGGCAGTACCATCCAACTTTTCGCCCCAGTAACAAACAACTTTTTCAGATGGCCTCACCATAGTCCAAGATAACGCCAGTCGTGGAGAAATCCGACCTTATTTCGGCCCCGAAAGAATATCGCGAAGTCGATACCAACAACAAGAACGATATGACCTCAAAGAAGGAAACCGGAATAGAGTTGTGAAAATAGATGTTCCTAATGTGAATGGAGAGTGGCGACCATAAAGAAAATTTTTCTTTTTGTACATATTGTGAAACTTTCTCTTTTTTTCAAGTCTAGTAGTAAATCGACGTGTCGGGGTTTATCTTGCTAGGAAAAACCGTTTTTGATGAAATTTTTTTCAGAAGACAGTAAACATTATTCAGGAAGAGGATGTTGGAGTTAACTTTTTGAATAGAGCATGTTTTCGTGTCAATAATCAAATTGTTTCAACTCAGAGCATATTGGAAAGAGGTTTTCCAACACGAGGAATCGATTCCCGGTGGAATTGGACGGAAAAATTTCCCCTGATTATCTAGACCTTTACACCCAAAATCGATTTTGTGCCAAAATACCCCTTCCTGAACTTTTCACCTAAAAATAACATCAGGAATCGATTCTCCGAACCGAAAACCCCGGAAACACTTTAATTCCCTCTTCAGAACTCAACTCTGCGAAAATTGATTTTTTTGGTAAAAAATCGAATTTCATCAAAAACGGTTTTTCCTAGCAAGATAAACCGCGGCGCGTCGATTTACTACTAGACCTAATACAGTTTATTATTATTCATTTATTTAAAATAATAAAATATAAATAATAGCTTATTATATAAATTTGACCTTTATGATTAGAAGAAGAACTGTGGAAGATAGGAAAGACAATTGGTTA
>JAQGCP010000970.1:0-13920 GCA_034699885.1 Acrobeloides thornei | reverse complement strand
GATATTTTGAATAAATCTGTGTTGTTTTTGTTGTTATATATTTGTTTGTTGAATAAATTTAGTTGAAAAATTAAGTGCTGCAGTTTCGTGACGCACCCTGTATATCATTTGAAAGCCCATACTTGAACAAAATTTATAGCGTTTAAATTTTTCCGAAAATATTTTTCTGTAAAAAATTAGCCCCCTAAAACCGCTAGAGGATGAGATACAATAGTGGTATAAAAACCGAATGGTATGCAGCCATGAGGAGCTGCGTGAAATGGGTACTGATTAATTTATTAAAATTGAGCATAAAATTTTTTTTAAATTTTACTAGCCAAAAATTAAACACAAATTCTAAGAATTCAAATAATTTGCCTCTCCCCCACTAAATACCGACACATGGGGAAAAGTCAAATGTAGGAGGAAAATACGGATTCCTATAATCATAAAAGACGACTAACTACTCGTGTCTTCTTCTACATTCGCCTTACTTCAGCAAAGTTTTGGGGGTAAAAGGAATTCTATGTGTGGGGAACGAGCACGAAAAGAGAATGAATAAAATTGAGTTAATGAGGGTGACGGCGGTCGGTGTTGAAAAACGGGTGTCGAAAAAATGTCCGAGACTTCTGCACATGCGAGAAATGGATATTATGAATGCCAACTTTGTCTGCTTGGAATTTTTTCGAATCGCAAATTACATATAGTTATTTATTATTTGGGCAAATTTTTTGAGGATTTTTTGCGCTCGTTACTAAGAATTTGCGTCAACTCTGGGTAATATGACAATTTTATTAGGCCAAAAAATGGGGTTGTGTTTCAATTTCCAAAATTTAAAACAATTTTCAAAACTTCTTAGTTTGGAAAATAAATATTGGTTATATTTTTTTAAATCTTGGTATTTAACTATCTCCACGAGGCACCAAAGAGGAAAAAAGTGCAGGCAAGGGTAAAAAATTTTCGTCAATCGACTCAGCTCGCTTAAAAACTAGTACGATATCATGGATTTTGTGAGTTTGACCCATGGCCGATTGGTTAACGTGCTGGGACTTCACTCGTGAAGCCGAGCACTTTAGGGCGCGGGTTCTACCCCATACCAAAAAGTCATTTTTTTCTTCAAAATTTATGAAAATTTTTTCATATCCACATTTTTATGTGGGGCACATGAGGGCGCTATTATTTTATCATGTAATCTTTTGAATTTGGAGAAAAATTTTTAGATTTTTCCAAAAGTGTTTATAGATAAATAATAGCGCCATCGTGTTCCCTGCATAAAAACATGGATATGTAAAAATTTTCATGAGTTTTGACAACAAAATAAAAAAAGGACTTCTTGGCGCGGGATCGAACTCGCGCTCTATTAGTGAAGCCGAGTACTTTAACCAATCGGCTATGGGCCAAACCCCCAAAACCCCAAAAATTTAGCCAATCTACTCAGTTTACCGAGCTTTCAAAACGAGACCATACGTCTCGTTTTGAAAGCTCGGCAAACTGAGTAGATTGGCTAAATTTTTAAAACTTTTAACCCTTCCTGCACTTTTTCGGCATTTTGTTGCGCCGTGTATCTATCCAATAAAAAGATCACGAAACATAACCACACTGGACACTATGGATGATGTTATTTTTGTAAGAAAAAAATTAAAAAATTACAAATTTGAAAAAATTCTGATTTCAGCTTATTTTCAAATTTTTAATTTTTTGAAAAATGATTTCATCAACATTTTAGACCTCATACTGATAGAGGCATATAAACTTTGAAAAGGTGCAAAAATTCTTAAGGTGTTTCTATAGTTATATGTGAACGAATGTAAAATCGAAAGATTAAGAAACTAAATTTTTCATACGTAAAAAAGAAAAAATACGTTTTTTCTCAAAAATATAAATTATTTAAAAATTGAAAAAACTTTAAAGTCTAGCCCAAAGATCTGTATAAAACATTAATTCCACTAAAAAGGTAACACTTCTCAAAAGAAAATGAAAATGAGTGCATTAAAAAGGAAGCACATTCCAAAAGAGGATGAAGCTTTCCAATAAAAGAAAAAGTGCAAGACTTGAGCAAAGACAATTGAATATTCCGTCCGATTCCTCACATAGATGTGGCCAGTAAAATTAAGCCTCGAGGGAGTTATCTATTGCAAGGGATGAGTCCAATCTCGTTTTTTAGGAAGGATCTTGAAGAAAATGAAGATGATTTTGTTTTTTTTAATACCACCTCTTCAAAAATAATAAAAAATAAAGAATATATCTTTTATATTTTTTCTAGCTAATTTTCCTAAAAATTAATAAATCATAAGAGATAACCTTATGTTACAGGGTTTTGGCTTTTTGGACCTTGACTAGTAAATAAAAACATGTTATTGATACGATTGGCTCAACTCCATCAAAATAGCAACTCGGTAGATTCCAGAAAACAGAGTTTAGGAGTGGAGCAGTGATTTAGTTAGCACACATTCAGTGGCATAATCAAAAATTTCGAAAAGGGCACATCAACTTGATCCCCCATATAGATTTTTTCGACTTTTAAAAAAAATCACTTTGGTCCCAAGGTAATTTTTCGCAGTTTTTTCAAATTTTTCAGAAATTTACCTTGATCCCCTTTACGTTTTTTTCAAAAATTTTCCAAATTTTTGGACAAAAACATAAGAGAGACGAGGGTGTTTTTTTCAAAAAAATTTCAAACAGCACCTTGGCTCTCTCTCAAGATTTTTCGCGCCGATAGCCGCGCAAATTTTTTATTAAGTCCTTGAGTTAAAAAACCAGCATCGCAGGCGAAAATTTTTTTTGCAAAATGTTTTTTTCTAAGCTAAAAATGCTCCAAAAATATGATTTTTTGTATTAAAAATGTCAAATTTAGCACTTTTTTGTTGAAAAATAGAAAATTTGGTGAAATCTTTAAGTAAAGTTAAAAACCTTGTGACAAATGTCCGTCACAAGTGTCATCGTGACAAATGTCTGTAACTTTTGTCAGTGACGGTGACAACTGTCCTAGTACCCGCGTTTTTGGCTATGGGTGACACATTAAATTCGCGAAAATTTCAGGATCTCCAAAATTTCACTGTCTAGTATAAATAAAAATAGTTGCAAGTTTTCACAATCCAACAAAATTCAAATTTTTATTGGATGTTTTTCATATGTCATCCAAATGCAAGTATATTGGCAATTCAAAGTAATATATTTTCTGAAAACGACATATAATAAGAATTTTCACATAGATCAAATAAAACAAGGCAAAAATTTCACATCCCTGATAAACAACCCAAACAAAAGAAGCAATTTGTTTCTAATCTCAAAATTAATCAAAAAGTTCACTAACAAATGCTAGATTAACAATTTCGTCGATTAAACATCAATCAAGTAATCGAAAAATTTGCTTCAAGCAATTAGATTCATAGCAAATGACTCGATAATTGACTCAAAATCGAGCTAAATTGTGGAAAAGATTGAACAGGAAGGACTGGTGATAAATGCACTAGTTTCACGAGCAGGATGTTTAACATGAACCTCTTAAGCTGGATAGACAGTTGTAAAGATTTGCTAGAAGCTTGAGGTTATAGGCTCGGGTCACAGATGTTGATTTGAGCCATTACGCCCGCATTCCTCCCTCTAGTTCAATCGATCAAAGAATTGCGTGAAACTGAGAGCAAGATGAGGGATGTGATATTTGATATAGGTAAAACTTGGGGAGAATATATTAGGTATACTTTATAGAACTTCCGGGTAGCAATTCTACTACATTAAACGAGTGTTGTTTTTGTGTGCAGAAGATCTAGGGAACGTTTGATTTAACCCGGAGCGCTAGAACAAAAGTTGTAGGGGACGAGAGAGAAGACGATTGACACCAAAATCATCAAAATCGGAGACAAAAATTTTTTCACTTTTTAATCTCTTGATTATTTTACTCTCGCTAGCGCTTTGAGCATCGCTCGGGAGTGCCGCTCGGAGTCACTCTCGGAGAAGCGCGTTAGCACTCGGCCCCGGTACTTTTTTTGTACAGTAGGAGTGACCAGCCCCTTGGAGGATGGATGATGCTTGTCTTCAACTTGAATGGATGAATGAAATTTTGACAAAACCACCTTGATCCTCTTATGATTTTTTTTCGCTAAAAATTTCTGATGGATGAGTGGTAGGATAGAACGGTTCCACTTCCCCCAGTGAACAAGTATGCATGAGGGTCCCTCCACTAGGGTCAAGGTTTAATTCAAAGTTTTATAATTTTAAGGAAAATCTTATCATAAAAACCTTTATCCAAGGGTTGTGATTTTGACCGATCAAAATTCTTTAGGTCAAATTTTTGTTCATAACCTTTCTGGTCAAATTCGATTTAAAAAAATCGATTTTTGAGAGATTTTTCAAAGATTATAAATTATAAGGGGTCCCATAAGTGTACAAACACCCCATACTTCCATCAGAAAATTTTGACTCACTGCGGGCACCGCCCCCCCCCCCCATTTGATAGTGATCTTTTTTGGTTTCATGTGGCTAAAAATTTATTGTTAAAGTATATAAGCAAAAAACTAACGCCGCAGAAAAATTTTTTGTTTGAAAAATGCTTGTTTCAAGCTGTAGACTCAAAAATTACATTTTTTGTAGAATCCATAAAAGAGTGGCTCATTTTGACTCGTGAGCGGTGGTTGCACTACCCACCCTGAATTTCGGGGAAAGGGTGCACACATAATGAGGAGCATCCTTATGTAATTTTTGGCCGGTCTTCGGACGGCAAAATTTAAGAAGAACTTTTTTTAAGACCTTTTTTCTTTTCGAACTCTTCTTAAAGTGATCATGCCCTAAATTCAACTCTCCCTACCCCCCTCGCCTAGCATCATCTCGCCTAGAGATTGTGTTAGAGCGAACGAATTTAGACTGAGTTCATTTAGGGCAAGTTTACTTCGCGAACTTTTTTCCTGCCATCGGACGGTTTACGAAGTACTATATCTACTTTACCTCAACCCATAACACGTTCACAGAACCTAGGATACACTAAATCTAAAAAACCACAGAATCTAAAACACATCTGTCAATCCCCAAGAAATCAACTTGAAAACATAAAAATCATAGTAATTTATTAAACATTTTTCTCCAACGTCATAAAACCACAGCTGCGACGAAAGTTCACGGGCAACAAATTTTTTATCTTTCTGGACAACAAAAGTGAAGTTAATGACAAGAATCGTGTCCGTCTTTACCTCACATCATTTCTAACACAAAGAAGACAAAGCCAGAGTCAGCTTTGTTCTAGACCTTTCAAGAAGAAAATAATGGCAAAAAACTTCGGTCTCACCACCCTCTAGCTTATTACCGCTTAAAATCGAAGTTTAATGGATTTTCGCAAGAAAATGTTAGAATTTTTTAATTCTTAGAAATTAAAGAAAACACCCAAGAAAAAATTTAATTAAAAAATTCTTGTATAAAATTAATTCCTCTGTGTGACTCAAGTTTATAGAAAATTAAATTCATATTAAAGAAAATCATTCCATTGATGGCGCGTTGCATGGATATTGTGCGATTTGCATAATGTTTTCTATGGAAAAGGCTTAGTTAGCCATTTTTCTTCTTAAAATGACATCAAGTACATGATGTTGGCTTTAAAAAATGGGCAAATAAGGGAAAACGCCGAAGAAAATAATAATGAACACCCGCCGCCGGAAATAATGAGTATTGTTTTTAAGAAAACTATAGAATTGTTTACAGACAAAAGTTCTTGTTATTTAGCATATTTAAATTGTTAGAAATTCTCATAAAGAAAAAAATTTTAATTTTGGTTTAAAAAATAATATTTTAGAAAAGAATTTTCGTTTTCCTTAAAGGGGGGTAAAATTACGGTACGTTGGTAGCAAAAATTTTTTCGCATAGTGGAATCACCACATACCCCCTATTTTTGATGCGAAAATCGCGTTAAAAAAATTCTTAGTCGCTTCAATAGTGGTCAGATTTATTAAAATGAAGATGTTGAAAATCTCAACTACGCCCTTGGTGCCCCAGGGTCGCCTTTTCGTTTATTTCACTCATTTTTGCTTGATTCCAATTCTACAAACTATCTTATGGCAGATTTCAATGTTATCACATTTTAGAACAATAAGACTCATCTCATTGATATTTTAAAAATATATTCTATAAACATAAATATTTTCTAAAAACATAAATATATGTAGCAAATCTAATAATAATGAGTACACATGCATGAAGCCAGTCAAATTATTTTTCTATCTAAAAATAGTAATGCTGGTATTTCATAATTCCATATGTTCCCGTTATAATTGGTTTTTGTTAATAAGATGTGCATATGTCTTTAATGTAATTTTTATGTTTTTTTTCTAAACCAACCCAATATGCTCTCATCATCATCATCAAAAACACATCCATCTAGGCATGACTCGGGATCTGACAGATTGCTGCCAATTGAAGGACTTGAACGATCTCGGGAAATCATTGGCACATTTAGGTAGCTACTGTCGGTATAAAAAACACTATCACCATTGATTTTAGCGGGCTCTTTGACAGGTTTATCTAAAACTGGTATTTAATTTCGTTTTGTGAAGATTTTAGTTAGTCACACACTACAGAGTGGACTTAAATAACGTAACCCCCTATATAGAAATGATTTACAAGAGTTTAGATCATTTGAAGCAATTTATCGGGGGTAATTTTATGCGTTTTTGCGCATTTTCAAAGTATGAGAAAATCTACCTGACTCTGATTTAGGCCTGTCCCTGATTTAGGCTATTCAATACTCCTATTTTCCCTGATTCATAGCCAAGGGATTTATTTTGAATTCTTTTCTAAAAATCATCTTCTGAGGATAATGAGAAATCGATTGGGGCATTATTGTGCCGCAAAAATGCTTCCATAACCCCGATGCCATGCATAAAATTACCTCCAAAAGATGATTTTTAGGAAAAATTCAAAATATCTCCTTTTACCATGAATCAGAAAATAAATAAGTAAATTGAAGCGAAAATCTCCTGAATCAGGGTCAGGGTGATTTTTTTATGTTCAAAAATGCGCACAATCAATTCCTCGCATACAAATACCCAAACAACATCGTATCAAGCGATCTAAACATCTGGGAAATCTATTCGTTGTATGGGGGTTTCGATATTTAAGCTCACCCTTTATTCTGATGATGTTATGTGGTTAGAAAACGTGTTAACTGAAAGTTTGAAAGTGTGCGGAAAGCCTGAACTCTTTAAGATATTGGAAAGGAGTTAATAAAACCATTTTAAAGCCTGCGCCACTGAGAGAGCGCGAAAAAACTTGAGTCTGCATGGCTTATATTATTTCTGGAGTAAGAAAAAGTCAAGGACGTACAGTGCAGTAGATAATATCGGTCTGGCAACAACTATTTTTTCATAAAATTTTCGAAATTTTTTATTTTTGCTTCAATACACCGGACCCTTCCCTGAATCAGGGAGAAATAAGCATTTTCAGCGTTCGAAAATGTTCGTAATCGATTCCCCACCTAGAAAAATCCCATGTAGGGCGCCTCCTCTTGTCCTAACCCACCTCCTGACTATGTATGTTTTTTGTCAAGCCCATTTCTTTCATTTTTTAAAGTTTAAAGAGAATGTTAATTTTAAAGGGTGTAGGAAATACAAACAGTGCATTCCTTGCTTATTCATACTCGGATCTGTTCCTCTTCGTTTGAGACCTTTGTTTGGTGACTTTCCAATTGATCTGGGCACTGAATTTTGATGCAATCTTCTAGTGATCTGTGGAGACATATCTGGAAGCTCTTCATCTTGATCGGTTATATCAAACATTTTTTGGAGCCTAAAATTATTAAATGACTAAAAATTTTAAAAAGTGAACAAAAAAAGGATTTTTGTGTTTTTTGGACCCGGAAATTTATTTTTCTAAGGGTAATTTTATGTTTCTAGGAGTAAATTTATGCGAAGAATCGATTGTGCGCATACTAAAATCCTGAAAATGCTTCTCTGGCCCTTATTCAGAAAAAATTGGGTTTTTGGAAATACGAAAAATGACAATTTTTGCTTCAAAAGCTCAAATTTTTCCTCAATCAGGGTCAGGAAAGTATTTTCACAAGTCAGTGTTTGGGAATGCGCGCAATCGATTCTCCGCATAAAATTATCCATAGGGGGTCATTTTTAGAAAAATAAATTTCAGGGTCCCAAAAAAATAAATAATCCACTTTTTTGTCCCACATTGTATTTTATATTTATCAAAAATAAATAACAAAACGCGAACCTCACAAAAATTGTGAAATGCAAATTTAAGAAATGCTGTTAATTCTCATGAAATTTGATATATGATATAGAAGTAAAAATTTCAAGAGTAAATAAAGGATATGAAATGGTAACATATTCGTACCTTATATAGAGCAAATAGATGACATATATTTGAAAAATATATTATGAGAAAGGTATAAACGTTTGTCTCGCTTAGGTTAAAAATTAAGGATCAAAATTTAAAAATGAAAATAAGTAATTTTCGCGAAGTTTAAATTTGGTCTAATCGCTTAAAATTAGAGACGAAATAAAGAACGGCTTATATCGTCCTTAAGCTTTTCGAAAATTTGCCAAAATTTTTGGAAAAAACATAGGGGGGGGGGATACCATTAGAAAATTTTTCATTTTTTGGATTTTGGGGGTCCACGGACCCTCTGTACCCCCTCCCCCTCCAGCTACACCACTGCAGTAGACCATACCTGGGCAAATGGGCATATTTTCCAAAATTTTGCGAAGGATAAAGGGAAAAGCTTAAATCTTTTGCGACTAGGGGTTTATTTCTGATCCCTGCCCAGGTATGCTGTAGATTCCCCAAAATCAGAGAAATGAATAAATTCACCTAATGCCTACTCTATCATTCGAAAAAATAAGGCCTCGGAAAAAATCATAAAGGCACCCGTATGATTTTCGGTGGTTGTTATCATCATCGCGAATAGCGGCTTCTATTTTTTATTAAAAATTATAAAATTGAAATATATAAAAATTGAAATATAATAAAATTGAAAAGCAAATATTAAATTGAAACAAAAATTGTAGTAAAATGTTTAAACAATTCAATACTTTAAATACCCTATCCATTTCAACGAAAAAATCACAACACATTGAAACTTCCTAAAAAGCAAAACACGACACATGCTCCTAGGACACGATGGATGGCATCGGTGTTGAGTAGCCGTGGGATCAATTCGTTCTCTGTGTGCATTTTAGCCAAACAAAACCTCTAACCGATCTTGTGCATTTCTGACTTTTTCCTTCATTCAATACTCCCCTTCTATTTTTCTTCCAATTCCATTTTCTCAATTTTTTTAAGAGTCAACGAGCGTCTTCCAGCATCGATCCTATGGGTATATCTGGCCACAATTTTATTATGCTATTTGACACGTGTCGCTTTTTTCGAAAAAATTTAGAATTTAAGTTTTTTGGAAAGACAAAGTTAAGATTTCAGCTTCAAAAGAGGAATTTTATTAAAACTTTTATCAATTAAAAAATTAAGCCTTTTAACGAAAATTAGTTAGAAAATTGCTTTAAAAAATTTTTAGGAAAAATGTTTAAAAATTTGTGAGAAAAATTTTTAACCCCATAAAATTCATAAAGGAATCATGATTTTTTCAACCAATAAATAATGGAAGCCTCTCCATTCCCCTTGCAATGGAGGTCCACAGCGTCGTAATTTTAGTCCAGATTTGGGTGGGAAGGGAATAAAAAATTTTCTATAAATTTTCATATTTGGGGAAAGTTTTGGTAAATTTTCCACTTTCCTCCCGAGAATTTAAATTTTTTCCAAAAATGGTAAAAAATTTCCCCAAGAACGTTCTTCTTGCTATCATAGCAAAGTGGTATTAGTAGACGTCAAAAATATTTGCGTTTTTTAAATGGAATTTAGGACACCTTAATTCGGCGAATTCAACATTGGCTGTAATGACTTTTCAAATTTATGAAAATTTCGATAAAGTTTTCACTCATTTTCAACCCCTTTATTTCGGAGTAGGGAAATCCATTTTCGATGAAATTTTTTCATTTATAGAGAACCAAGGATACCCTACAAGATGCAGCTAACCGTTTCCATCGATGCTTAATTTTCAAGATATCGTATTTTCTTTTCAGGGGTACTAAAAACTGCTATTTTAAAGATTGTTCCCTGGAATCGTCCAAAATTTTTATATGGTTCGATGTGGAATTTTATGGCGAATCTTAAGAGACTGAAATCATCAAAATCGGAGACAAAATTTTTTTACTTATTTTGAGCTAGCCGGAGGTAAAAATTTTTCTCGGATTTCGACGATTTCAATCTTAAAAGATTCGCGATAAAATTCCGCATCGAACCATATAAAAAAATTTTCGAAAAAAAACAATTCTGGACGATTCTAGGAAACAATCTTTAAAATGGCAGTTTTGGGTACCCCTGAAAAGAAAATACGATATCACGAAAATTGAAAAGGGGTATCTAAAACTTAGTGAAAACTTTATCGAAATTTGCATAAATTTGAAAAGTCATTACAACGAAGTGTTGAATTCGCCGATTTTGAAATTTGCATAAAAATATTCTCTATACTTGAATTGTATATAGTGAAAAATGTATCGAAAAAGCTTTATGGGAGCCCGAGAGGCGTCTTAAATTCAATTTAAAAAAAACGCAAATCTTTTTAATGTCTACTAATAGATCTCACGATTTCTGTTTCTAACGAGAGGATTTTGCCATTAGATCCCGGTAGTAAACATGCTCATGTTTTCAAAAAAGATATTACATGTTTTTGAAAACATGTACATGCATGTTTGCACAAAAACGGCCTCCAGGATTGAACCCTCCATGTGAGAAACTGAAAATCGAGAGATCTGACACTTTGCTATGATAGCAAGAAGAACGTTCTACATGGGAACTTTTTTGCTAGTTTCGTGCGCCATGTTCCATGTTGGAGGGAATTCCACATAATTACGAATTTGGAGGTCCACACATTGATTTTTAAATGTGTAAAACTTTAACCGATTTTGGGTCCAATTTTGTTCAAAAACACCAAAAATTAAAAAAACTGAACTTCGTACTTGAACAAATGTATACTAAAATGAGAACATTTTTAAAACAAGACTTCAATAACTTCAGTTTTTATCCAACAAGGACAAATAAGCTTTACGAGACATACTCGCATAACAATTGATTGTCGCTTGATTTATTTGGGCATTAATGTCACTTTTTCATATTGTTGACACAAATCATATAAATAAAATATGTCTTGTATATTACTCGAAAAATATCCATAAAAACATAGAATATGAAAATTAAAAAAATTCTATTAGTCAATAAAAAGATAATAAAATTGTTTCAAAGAACCTCTTTAGACAATGTTGAAAATTCTTGGAAGCAAGAGGAAATGATTTTTTATGACGAGCATTTTTTAAACTAAAACCTTATTCAACCTCCATAGTCCAAAGAGAAAATTGAGAAAATTAGAATCGTAATCGAATTTGATTTGTCCTCGTCCATCTTTTTATTTTTACTTTAGTTGCTTTAAGAAGTAGCAAAAGGAAAAAAATTAGATAAAAAATAGGAAATTGAGTAAACAGGGTAAATTTGTTTATATAAAAAGATAACAAATAACATAACTGGAGGAGAATAAAGTTGTGCATTTCCTTTACCAAATTTGAGGAAAGCGATTTACTTGCCAAAAATCGCATTTTCCCAAAAAAGGCTATAATGTGTTTCACGAGAAGATTCGAAAAAATTGCCTTCCGTTTCCGCTGCTAAAAAAATAGCCCGCTTGCGATGGCGCAGTACAATTGGTTACTTAGGCACTAGCGATGAAAAGTTCAAGTCCCGCGAATTGTTTTTAACTTTTTTGATTTAAAAAAAGATCCACTGCACTATGGAGCGCCGACTTTTTTTGAAACTTCGGGTGTAACGGACTAAAAAATGGCATTCTTGATAAAAAATATCTCTCTTTTTTGACAAAAATAGCCATTTTTTTAATCATTTTGGAGAAAATAGACATTTTTAACAAATTTTCAAAATCGGAAAAAACATCTTGGTTCCAATAGGAGAAAAAATCTACAGGGTACCCCAAAAAAGGGCAATTTTTTAAATTTTTATCAAAATAACCCTAAAGGTTTTTCTATGCAAGTAATCTATTGCATACATTGCTGAACGTTGAAAAAGTTTCCCTGACCTGTTTTAGCCTAGTTTCGCTTCATTACTTATACACACTCTTCTTCCCTAAACTAGTGTCATGGAAGCATTTCAAGGTTCGGCAATGTACGCAATCGATTCCTCGCATAGAAAATACCCCTATAGGGTTATTTTGATAAAAATTAAAAAACATGAAAAAATCGCGCAAAAATGGCTTCTTTGAGAGGAAACAACGTAATTATGGGAGGGCCTGGTGAAAATTTCTCCCTCCAAACCTGAAAAATGTTTATTTTTCGGGGGAAAATGAAAATTTTCCCAAAAAGCTATCAAACTACCCTCCCCCCACCGACCAAAATCTGAACCCAAATTACGACGCTGTTTTGGAGCACCCTGTAGTAACGGGGTGGGCTGCTCTCTCTTGACTTCACTGTCCACAATCGATAAAAAAATCTTAGTACAACACTAAAAAATTATAAATGCCAAAAAAAAGAATTTTACGCAATATTTTTCGACGTTCAAAATTTATTCGAATAATTTACACACCACATCGAATTTAAAGTTCTCTCTAATAAAATTGCTCACCGGACCATATGAAGCACGCTCTTTAAAGCTTTGCTTTTTGTTCACCCAGAATTTCATGTGCGTGCAAGTTTTTTCCCTTATATGCTTAGTGTACAAATCTTCAATTCAATTTTAATTTTGAATAGCCTTGTGATCTTCAAGGACTTTTTTAGTTATTGAAGTTATCGAGTTAGATGAGCAAAAACGGAAATGGAAAGCCTATTGTTTTCTAAATATTTTGTAAAATAAATGTATTATCTTTTGTGGAAAATAAAGCTAGACAATTTAGGAGAATAGATAATATATGAAAAATGTTTGGTAAGTATTTTAAACTTTAATTAAAACTACTGGTTGGCGCAAAAAAAAGTTCCAATTTATCATTTTTTCATGAATTTTGGACTCAAAAATTATTTTCCTAAAAATGACCCTATAAGGGATAATTCGAATGGGGAATTGATTGCGCTCATTCCTGAAATTTGAAAATGCTTTCTTGACCCTGATTCAGGGTCAGTGTATTGAAGCAAAAGTCGATTTTTTAAGTTTTTTATGCTAAAATATTCGTTTCTGGGGTTTTTCAATGCAGGGAATCGATTGCGCGTATTTTCAAGCTATGATAATACGCGCAATCGATTCTCCACATTTAAAACCCCAGAAACGAGTATTTTCATAAAAAAACTAATAAATTTTATTTTTGCTTCAATACAATAACCCTAAATCAGGTGCAGGGAAGCATTTTCAAGCTTCGGAAATGCGCGCTTCGATTTTTCCCCACATCGAATAGTAGAAACATGCACGTACATGTTTCGTTGTAATACACAGATTTCAAATTTCGCCAACTTCAAACGCGATTATCTCGAAACCGTTAGCGATTCAAGACATGTCATAAAAATAAAAATGCTCCATTTTTCAAAAGCTTTCTAAATATCAGCAAAAATGCAACTTTTTCCGCTCGGACTAGCCCTATTTTTTCATTTTTCTTAGATTTTATATTTTTTATTCTTAAGAAATTTCAGGCTTGGGGAGGAGGCATGTGCCCCCACTCCCGGTTCCCCTTGCCTACAGTCCTAACTTGTACCCTCTATCGACTACCATTGAGTTTCAACAAAAAGTTGGTTACAAACTTTTTAACATATAAAAATTGCAACACATTGAACCAACCCAGTTGTCAATCAATATACACAAGAAGGAAGTTTAAATAAAAAATCCAAAAACTTCAAAACATTTTCAACAAAACATAGATTCATGTGAAACACCTTCGTTAACGCTTGAAGAGGTGGCGGGTGGCCGAACAGAACAGCT